>WBNM01022360.1:280363-308036 GCA_013399055.1 Ramphastos sulfuratus | reverse complement strand
AGGACTAAGAAGATTCATGTATTATATGGTGTGCCCAGATGATGCTGGTGGTAGTACATGAGTCAATAAAGTTCATCACTCTGTGTCATAAAATAGGATAAAGCACTGGGAAGCTGCTGGAGGAAGCACTGCTGTAAAATCATTAGCTAAGGTATTGGTAGCAGAGAAATAATGAAAAAAAAAATTATTCCAAGACACTGGATAAACATTTAGATGATTAGCCTGCACTGTGCTCAATGCTGTTATCTGTTCCTGAAGTACTGATACCAGCAGCAAGGTTGTTAATGCAGTGTAGACGTGTGGCCAACCAGCTCACTTTCATGTAGGATGGACTTTGTATCCTTTTAAACTGATACTTCATGTCAGTTTAAATTCCCTTCGGAAAAATGAATATTAAATCTCTGAGTATAGAAGTAGTGGACTCTGACCTGAGTCTGTCTAGAATAATCTTACGTGCTGTTTCTTACCTCCTACATTTCTATTATCACCCCAAGCCAGTCCTGTCTCTAAAATACTTAACTAAAGAGGCAGAACTGCTTTAAGAAAAAAAACAAAAAACAAACCCAACAAATAAATAAATTGCTTTTAATCTCAGTTATGAAAAGCTCTTTCTACTAACTTATTTAGTGACCTTAAATCAGAAAGGAGCAGGATGAATGCTAATTTCTTCAAAATGGAAACTGTACACAACCGTGTATTGCTGTTGTCAGAACAGCAAAATTCAACCTAAGGACTGAACTGAAACCTCTCACTGAAGTGTCCACTTTTTTACTTTCTTTCGTACCAGCACTGGTTTCTAGGGTGAATGCAGTGAATGAATAATGTCTGTAGTCTGCAGTGAAGATAATCACGTACTAAAGCTCCAGAGTCATCTCAGGGACTTGCAAGGATGCAGCTTTCTTTTTCTCTTGTATATAGGCTGCAACATATAAATTTGTTGCCAAGGTAAGAACTCTGCTCAGGTTTGGCCAGCTGAAAACTCTTAAATACACTTCACAGACAGTACCTCCATCAAGCCATTGTTAAGATGCTAGGAAAGGATAGGGCAGAAAAAGCAAATTTCCCTGCCGATAAATGAAAAAAACAAATCATATGTTCCATGCATTAACAGCACAGGAAAACATCTCAGCACAAACAGCACAGGAATTTCTTACCTGTCAGACACTCATCACAGCAGACAAAGCCTGAGATCTCCTGCTATGTCACCTGTGTGCTGTTCCTTTCTCTTCTATTACAAAGGGGAGTTCTTCTACCCCTTCTACAGAAAAGTGGAAAAGAGGATTGAGGAGAATTTCTTCCAAACACTTCAAGAGATGTTTCAGATTATAACCATGAATGGAGGGGTGTGGATGCTTGCTAACATACGCTACATGTATATATGTCTACAGAATCCTATGTTTACGGAAGTCAACAGCTGAGTATGCTTTTGGTACAAAGGTGAGCAGGTCACAGAAGCAGAAACACCACATCCTTAGTGAGCAAGACAGACCTGTAGCAGAGGAAGGACAGCTCTCTTCTTGCCCCTAACCTCCCCAAAATGATGATCCGCTCAAGTCCCATCTCACTTTTCATCCTTCCAGATAAGTGTTGTATTTCCGGAGCAGAGCAGTATATAGAAGTATGTGCAGGATAAAGGAGTAATTGCAGAGGCCCCGTGGGACCACGCAGAGAGGTAGCAGGGCCAGGAGTGTGGTCAGTAGAGAAACTGAATTACCCAAGACAGAGCATGTCTGAAGTAGCTGTTTGAAGCCACTACCACACCACTGAATTTTGTTTCCCCAATAATTCACAGAATATGGTGTTCTTGAAGCTGTGATAAGATTTAAGCCACTCTTGATCATTTCTCCTATTTATATGAGGAGAAAAACAGAATCGTAGGATCATTCGGGTTGGAAAAGACCCTCGAGATCACCAGGTCTAGCCATTAATCCTACTCCATCAAGTTCACCACTAAACTGTGTCACTAAGTACCACATCTAAATGACCTTTAAATACATCCAGAAATGGTGACTCAACCACCTCCCTGGGCAGCCTGTTCTAATGCTTGACCACTCTCTCAGTGAAAAAGTCTAATGTCTAGCCTAAACCTACCCTAGTGCAGCTTAAGGCCATTCCCTCTTGTTCTAGCACTAATTACCTGTGAGAAGAGACCACTTCTTCTCACCTACCTCTCTATATTGTTCTTTCAGGCAGCTGTAGAAGGTGATCAGGTCTCCCCTCAAGCCTCTTCTTCCTCAGACTAAACAGTCCCAGTTCCTTCAGCCACTCTTCGTTAAGTCTTGTTCTTTAGGCCCTTCACCAGCTTAGCTGCTCTTCTTTGCACCCACTCCAGTACCTCAATATCTTTCTTGTATTGAGATGCCCAAAGCTGAACTGGAGGTGTGGCCTCACCAGGGCTGAATACAGAGGGACAAACAGCTCTCTACTCCTTCTGATACCAGCCAGAATGCCACTGGCTTTCTTTGCCACCTGGGCACAGTTCTGGCTCATATTCAGCCACTTGTTGATTTGAACACCCAAGTCCCTTTCTGCTGGACAACTTTCCAGCCACACTTCCCCAAGTCTGTAGCACTGCATGGGGTTGTGACCCAAGTGCAGGACATATCACTGACCTTGACCCATTGATCCAATCTGTCTAAGTTTCACTCTAGAACCTACCCTCAAGCAGATCAATGCTTCCACCTAACTTGGTGTCTGCAAATTTTCTAATGGTGTACACTAGCTACACATAAAGGCCATTGATAAAGATGTTAAACAGAAGTGGTCCTAATACTGAGCCTTGAGGAACACCACATGTGACCAGCCACCACCTGGATTTAACTCTGTTGACCACCACCCTTGGGTCTGGTCACCCAGCCAGCATTTTATGCAGCACAGCATGTGCTCATCCAAGCCATGAGCAGACATTTTTTTTCATGAGCATTCCATGAGAAATCAGTGTCAAAGGCTTTACAGAAGTCCAGGTAGACAATATCCACAGCCTTTGCCTTATCCATTAGGCAGGTCATCTTGTTATAGAAGGAGATCAGGTTCATCAAGCAAGACTTGCCTTTCATAAATCCATGCTGACTGGGCCTGATCCCCTGCTTGTCCTCTGTATAGTGCATAATGGCACTTGAGATGATCTGTTCCATGACCTTCCTTGACACACAGAGGAGACTGACAGGTTGAAAATTTTCACAAGAAAGAAGTTAATTGATTCAAAAGTTTGGATCAATAATTAAGCAAAGAGCATGTGGACATAAAAGGCCTAATTTCAGAAGCATCCTCCAAAGTCATGAACGAATTTTTAAACATGAGTAAGTTTTGCAGTAAATATTCCATGATCATAGTTTTGCCCACGTATCTTGGATATTTGTGTGCAAACTGTACTGTATGTGGACCCCATTCATGCTACTATCTTGCATTTGCCATTTTGGGAGATACTGCCTATATTGGGTCTGTGGAAGCCACACAGATAATTATATTAACCTCTGAAATTCTGTCCCTGCCCACCTTACAATTTTTGCTTTCCCCACTCAATCATTTTGAGATCAGACTACAAATGTTCTGCAGCAATGCCACTTGGATAATTAAATTTACTTTAAGATACTGAAATAAAATTATTTCTTTTTACTTATCCATCTATAGCTGATATTTTTTTCTTTCCTTCTGCATTTCCTCTTCCTGTATGTAAAGATATGTCAGCAATGATTATGGTGATTGGTATTTTGCTTATGTCCACGGTAAGCTAATGCTTGTCTGTTAACTATTTTAACAGGAAATTGTTCTGAGTCATGGCTGAGCCATTCCTCTGTGTAAGACATGTCTGAGAGCACTGTTTGAAATCACAGAACTATTTCATGTCAGGCAGATAGAGGCCTGGATGTTATATGTCCACCCCAACATGCACAGAAAGGCACTCACCATGCTCATTAGGATGTTCTTAATTACTAGAGATAAGAAGCTCACCAGGGGATCTCAAGCCTTCTCTATAATAAGCTTAGAAGGGAGAAGGGTGTGTATCATAGCTGGAGCAAGTTATCTACACTCAGTTTCATGAATCTTCTTATGTTATATGCTGGAGCAATCTCCTAATCATATTAAACTACAGAGCCTTTAAGGTCATTGCTTTACATGTTGCAGAGGTTTGAATGTGCATCCTAGAGGCAGAAAAGATCAGAGCACTTCAGTTAAAATTAACTTCTCTCTGGTTGGGAGATTTCCCACTATCAGCTGGAAAGGTTTTTATGAGATGGAAATGTTACTAGCAGGTACACATTGCTGCCATTCCTTGCTCTGTACAAGCATTTCACCTAAAGCTACAGCAGATAAAAGATGCCTACAGTCAGTGCTGCTTAACAATTTCCAATTCAAATCTTTGGTTTTGGTTACTTGCATAATTTTCATAATTTAGTCATTAGAATTGAAATTATCTGAAATGATCATGTAGACAAAAATCAAAACTCTTCTGATAATGGCAGTGGAAGAAATAATTGCAAAATTACCAAATTGCCAGGTACTGTATAAATGTAGCCAAGATGCAAGAGAGAATTCACTCACACTCAGTAGGGGTTGATAAACAAATCTCAGATGTTCTGTCTGGACTAAACATGCTCTAGGCTAAAGTGAATGTGATTCAGCTTATGACTGGAGATGACTGTGGAAGCAAAGCTCATGAGAGGAAAATATGGCTGTCTTCCTGTGAGTACCTAGACAGTATGCAGTGACCAGACCTGCATGCAGAGAGAGAACTGGAAAAAGCAGGAAGCGGAGCAGCAGCTAAAGCCTGGAAAGGATGTGAGAAAAGCACAAAGGAATTAAGAGACAAAGGTAAAAGCAGCCACAAGCATAAGAAGACCCCCCCAAAAAAAAAAAAATCCCAAATATCTTAGAATACATCAAGAAAACTCACACATTATCCAACAAAGTCCTGTGCCCAGGATGCCACTCGCTGCCAGTAACTTCTTCACACAAAAACTAATGATCTGTTACTATCCTGCCAGTTAACTCATCAGCTCGTGTGGAAATCTTGACATTGCATTCAGAGGTATTGAACTCTATGACCTGCTAGAGTCTCCAAGTGATAATCAGCCTGAGGTTTTCTAGGGGGGGGGGTGTGGGGAAACAAATGAATCAACCCAGAAAGGTTATTAAAGATTGTATCACAAACCTCCCAAGAAGACAGCAGAATTGAAGTTGCACCAGCAACCTGAGCCCAAGTATTTCCCAACATTTGACTACCAGACTTTGCAACCCCACTGTTCTTTGAATTTTCCCATGGCATAGGAGATGCTTTAGCAGCCATTTGTTGAGGACCATTCATCAAAATCTAGTACTTCCATTAATATGCAGCTAACATTGCATGTGATACAAAGAGTATCTTGTTGGGCAGAAGTTGCACAGTCTGCTTTGTTGTTCCCATATTTTATGTTTGCTAGATACTTCATTCATTATAATGAAACTAATGAGATCTTCATTTGATGAATTAATCTGTAAAGGGCCTCTTCAAGCAGTCAGGTGAGAAACTCCACACTTACGAAAGAAAACCTGCATCTGATGTTTCTCCTTCGGAGAAATATTTCAAATGTGTCACCTACAGCTTCAGAGATTTATTGGGTGAGAAATATGTTGAGAGTTGACAGAAACAAAGGATTTAGTGCTAGATTCATGACACTTACCCTGTAATAGTTTCCCCTCATAAACACTGGATAAAAGAATTTCTCTCAGATGCTCTCTGGTACACTCATTGAAGTGCCTTTTGGAAAGCAAAATGACTTAATGCATAATTACTTCCCAACGTGGAAAACAGAACATATTTATGTAAAGAGATTTGCAGCTTCACTATTGTGTCATCTAAATGACAGTGCCAGAAGTCAGAACAGAAGGGAATAATCTCCAGAAGTTGCATGCTAGCCACATTAGCACTGTTTTGTACCATACATTTCCTCTCATGAGCAGCAGTTTGATGTTGGGGTGTACCTAGAATTCACATCTCCAGAACCCAAGCTCTGAATCTCATCTGTTGTGATGCATAGATGTTATCACAGGGAAAACAAAGAATTAATTAGTAATTCACTCAGGAGTTTGGCAACAACAACAGCAACAGTTTAAAAGAATCCAAACTGCATAACTGGAATGTTATCCCAACTCTGTTGAAATCAGTAGAAAACCTCTCAGCATTTTTCCCATGATGTCACCTCTGAAGCTTTCCTCTGCTGGTCCTTCTCTCTTTCCGTGGTCAACATCAGCAAATTCTCAGTGACTCAAAATGGGTCTTATCTCTCTCTACCTTTTTTACCTAGGCCACAACCACATCTTACTATCTTTCTTTATCTGTGTTTTTCTTCTCTGTGAAGGCACTTTTCTGCAGATATGACCACTACACGTCTTTCTTGCCCCTGAAGCAGTATGGTAACTCTTTACAATCACTTTACTTTGCTCAAGAGTCATTTGGAAACATCTTGCTCCTGCCAAACCTGTGTTTTCTGAATTGGCCTCACTGGACTGAGTGTCCTGCTGCTTCTTTGCTGTGGGCTAATCCCAGTAGGCAGCTAAGTATCACATAGGCACTTTCTCACTCCCTCCTGCAGTGGGATGGGGAAGAGAATTGTAAGGAGAAAAGTGAAAACTTTTGGGTTGACTTAAAGACAGTTTAGTGGGGAAAGCAAAAGCCACATGTGCAAGAAAGGCACCTGATGAGCTGCAGGGGAGGTTCGTTGTCACTGGCAGAAAATCGGGCAAGCTATTTTCTCTCCCTCATTCCTATGAAGAAGGACCCAGCTTTTTGGATAGCTGCTTCCTTCCTCTCCAAGGAGTGAAGGGAAGCTGAAAGGGAGGGACTGAAGCTGCTGAATCCACTACCACCACCACCACCACCACCACCACCCTTGGTTTGAAATGCTATCACTTAAGCCGTCCGAGTGTACTCTGAAAGATCAGCAGCACACCACCTTGCAAAATGCAAGAACTGGTTCCAGCTGGCTCCCATGAGACCTTCTTAAAAGCACATTTCTTCACACATTCCACATACCCACTACTCCAGATCATGTTTCTTGTGATGGTCTGCAAAAACTGCCCCTTCCTACTTACATCTTGTCATGTGGCAGCCATATGTTGAATGTTTCCCCATTAGCCATGCCAAACCTAATATCCTGCTCACCTATTTGTCTCTCAGAGATCTCCAGCCTATACTCCTTTCTTGTGACATGTCCTTCATATCCTGCTTCTCAAGAATCACAGCCTCATTTCTTTTTAATTCCTTTCTCAAAACTCCATCCCTCCTAGATACTCAGGACAGCTGACTAGGTCTACCACATCTCTAATGAGTGAGGATTAGCACAGGAATATAAAGAGCCTGGAATTAAAGCGGTATATAGGATGAGAAGAAAAGGTTGTGAGTAGGATGTGGAGGAGGAAGGGAAGTTAGACTGCTTAATAATGACTGAGATTATAACTTGTCATTAACATTATCTTGCCTGGTGTTTCAGTGATCCTTTTGTTGTATAATGTATCCCTTTCCCCATAGCCTGACTTTGTTTTCCTCAACACTGCCCTCTTCAAAGAAAGCATGTTTTCCTTCTTCTGAGTTTGTAAAGGTATATGTTTATAAATAATAAATAGAATAATAATAAATCAGGGCTACTGTGCTTGCTAGCAAACAGCCAATATGCACTGGGTCTCTTAGAAGTCAAAGTGTCTGTTTCTGCTACTGTTTATGCCATTTTGTCTACTTCTAATACACTGAAGCTGCTCCTGATTCATATCGCTGAGAAACTGAGTTGCTATAATGTAAAATCGGAGTAAGACACAAAGACAATATATAGATATTACAAAGCATCCTAACAGATTTGCAGAAAAATCACTATAAGCCAGGAAATGTATGCATTTCTAGAAAAGTGGCAACATGGCTATTACCTAGAACATAGTGACTTGGTAAAGAAATGGTTTGTTTCTGGCCCCTTGTTAATTTTCTTCTTTAGCTGTTACATCTTATAGAACGTAAATACTAGTTCAAACCTTTCTACTGTAGTTCAGAGAACTACAATGCTTCAGAATAAACAAAAAAATGATACCTATCTTCACTGAGTAGCAGCAAGGGGCTTAGTATATTGCTGGAAGACAAGTATAAAATATTTAGGGTGGTTAGTATTAAGAAAGTCAAAGAGAATATTATGAGATGAAGCAGCCAAACAGAATTGGCAATGATAGCCTTATAATGGACAGGTATTTATAGACTTTCACTCCCAGTAGACATGATGCTCCTGTCTTGCTCAGACAACCCTTCTACTGAAACTTTCAAAGGGCATATTGCTTGTCTAGAGATTAGCAGGGACTTTCAGACTAAAAGTGATGTCCAAATCTTCTGTCCATTCATGTAATGCCTGTACTAATTACTTGTTACATCCTCCCTCTGCAATTTCATGTGGTCTGACAGCTTGCAGTACTGGGCAGATGCTGGCCCTACGAAGATAAAAGTCAGTCTTTATTGCTATGTGGCCCATGGTGCCCAAAGAGGAAGTATTATTTGGACACTCACAGCTGTTTTTTGTCATCCAGTGATCACGGCTAGTAGAGGAGTAGCAGAAAGGCAAGAACTGGTACATCTGGTCAGGCACCACAAACCTTTAGTTGAATTGTTCTGCCTTGCAAGCCTGGATCTGGGTTTAGCTCTGGATCTATGTGTCATTTTGGACTGCCAAATGGAAAAATCCACTTTTCCACACATCTGTCTGAAGAATTCTCAGGCCACAATGGCACTTTACTCTCCCATGCAGTGGTCTCCTTCATCCACTACTGGCATTCCAGGATAGTTTGTACCTTACAGTGGCAGGTTAGGGAACTCATAGCATGTAGACTTCAGCATCCAGTATAGAAGGATACAAATCAGTGTAAACTGTTAAGATATCAGTAACATCCACATAACACAAACAACGTTAACAAGGGTTATGAACAATTGAGATTCAGGACAGTAACAGCAAACAGTAACAGCAGGCTATTCTGTGAGTGAAAACTGTAAGTTGTTTAACACTTAGCTCTGGCCATTACATAGACTTTGTGTAATTTGTCTGTTTATTTCAGCAGTGAGACTTTAAATGAACAGGCAAAAGAGGGTTCTGTTTTGTGTTCATTTCCTGAAGCTAAGGAAGCGATGACAGGTATACAAATTAAAGTGAGGAACCAATTTATCAGCAAATATGTAGTTTACAGTCATTGTAACTGCAACAAAAGTCAACAGGCCAAATGCTTTTGGTGCAACTTTGCTGATCCAAATGCAAGGAATGATTTGGCCACTGTGTACCAGGAGTATCCAGTCCTCTGCTGCTCAAGGCAATGGAAGGAAGCAACCTCACACAAGCCTGCTGAGCATAAAACTGCCATTAATTCTGATTGCCCACTTGCATGACCAGTAAGCTTCTGCATTTCAGTTCTCCTGACAGAATTTCAGCTTTAGAAATACTATGTAGTTCTGCACAGTTGCAGACTACTAATGAAAAAACTGGAAGATTAAATTTATACTAAATATTACTTAAACCATCTACATATAACACATTGCATTCAGTGAAGGATACCCACACAGAGCTGATGGAAACCTTCAGCTCTCAGGAATGTCAGACACACAGTCCTTTATTGCACTGGATTTGCATTCATTCTCTCACACACACACTATAATGAACCTACTGGTCCTTACTGATCTGAGAATCCCTGGAGGGCTGGGTAGAGGTCCAAATAGCTGTCTCTCAGTAGATCACTCTGCCATATGTATGCCTTTCTACACAAACATTTGTCAGCAAATCTATCAACGTCAGTGCAGCACCATCATGTGACATGATAATAAAAATGTTTATGTGCGGTCTCCCTCAGCATTTTGCAGAGAAGGAAGTATCTGTAGGAATGAGGATACTGCTGCACCCTCTTTGAACTACCAGAGGGTTTTTTTGGTGACAGCTTTGTCATTGTCCTTCTTCCATCGGTAATCACTCTTGTTTGTACAAATGCTCCATTTCTCTGCTTTTTCTTAGTGAATTGCCCCTGCAAGCTCCCTTAATTTCAGCTTGTGCTTCAAACACTTAAAAACTAGGGCTTGATTAGGACAACCTAAATGTTTGTCTTCAGATTCATGGCATGTAGTTCATAGCCAGACATGTCAAAGGCTGCCGCCCCAGCATGAAGAATGCTGAGCTCCAGTCTTCCACTGAACGGGCAGTAGCATTTACAGATCCTGCCACAGTAATGAGCAGAAGCCAAGTCAGAACATGTACAGTTGTTATTATTGCAATTGATGGGAATTTGGATTATCTTGTGATACTCCTAAGGTCTGGACCTTTATTGTCATTGTCTATCCATATAGTGACTGAATGACTCAGATGTCCTACAAAAATCTCCAAGAATAAATAACCAAGTAGCACAAATGCTGTAGTAGAGACACCTCCATAAGAAAAGTCCTACAGAGGCAAACTAAAGACTCCTGAGAAGACTGAAGATGTCATCTCTTGGCACTGTGTCACCATGCATCCAGATTATGCCTGTGCAATGTCAACATCTGAATATCTACTGCATTCAGAGTGGCCTTTCCCTTGGCTAGCAAATCTTCTGGGGATGGATTTGCTTTTGAAATGTTAATTTATTCCAGCTTTGAGGCTGATTAATCCCAATGATAGGTTTTTGTTTTCTGGCTGGTCTGAGTTCTTCATCTAGGAGAAGGTGTCAATATGGTGACAAAACTGGTTCTACTTTTCATCTGTAAAATCTACACAAATCACACAACTCGGTTCTGCAGTATAGCACGCACACACACACACACTCATGACACATGGCTCTTGCTACTTAGAGGGAAAACTTTTCCATTTTGGTGGGTTTTGCACTAGAAGTCAGAGAGGCCCAGCTGGGGGCTCCTGCACTATTTAAAAGGATACTGCAGGGCTGTTTCAGTGTAAAAGTAAAACCAGATGACACTATGAGAAAAGAGCTTCTTGCTTGCCAAAACCTTTACAATTTCAAAATTAATCTGGGTGGTTTTTCATATTAATTTATGTGGTCATTTTTAACATACAAATGCTTTTAAAGTGGTCTCCAAAGCAGACTTTCTAAACACTCTTGCTTTCCACTGTGCTTCTAATCATCTTGTTTGTTGTATAGAAGGACAATAACGTTGGCTTTGTCCAAAACTAGCTTGCTTCCAGAAACATATGTATTGTGGCTCTTGCTTTCTTTGCAATGTTAATGATGTGCACAACAGGTAAAAATACTAATAAAAGCAATGGACATTTCAAAGAATTTGGTGGGCTACATGTCCTGTCCAGCTGCAATTCCACTGATTTCATCAGAGTTCAACACAACAACATAAGTAATCTTTTGCCTAGTGTTTGAGCCTCTATGCAATAACAGAGTCAGCTTGCAGCTTTGCACTGTCTGTCTTGAACTGGCCATGTGTTTCTTTATGAGTCAGAATGGTCTGGGTCAGAAGGGACCTCCAAAGGTCATCTAGTCCAAACTCCCTGCAGAGAGAAAGGACATCCTCCATTAGATCAGGTTGCCCAGAGCCCCATCAAGCAAGTTTCTCCAAGGGTGGGGCCTCAACCATCTCCCTGGGCAACCTGTTCCAGTGTTCCACTACCCTCATGGTGAAGAACTTCCTCCTAATATCCAACCTAAGTTTACTCTTTTCTAATTTCAAACCATTGCCCCTTGTCATATCCCTGCAGTCCTTTGTAAACAGTCCCTCTGCAGCCTTCTTGTAGGCCCCCTTCAGGTACTGCAAGGCCACTATTAGGTCTCCCTGGACTCTTCTCTTCTCCAGTCTGAACAATCTCAGCTCCCTCAGCCTATCCTCATAGCAGAGGTGTTCCACACCCTTCATCATTTTTGTGGCCCTCCTCTGGACCTGCTCCATCAAGTCCATGTCCTTGTGTTAAGGGCACCAGAGCTGGACACAGTACAGCAAATTTCTATCAAAAACTGTTCAAATATTTTCAGTTTGAGCTTTTAGAATATTTTTGAGGATGATATGGAAGCTAACCACTCAGAGCACCTTAACTGTATTAATTTTTCTCCTTCAACACTGAAATAGCCACCGGAGTGCTTAAGTAACCCAAAATGTCAGAGCAGATTGGCATGCTCACAGGCATAGTGTTTGGAAATGTAATGGTGGAGAGCATAGAAAGATCAGAAGATTTCTTATTGCTCTGCATATCTACCACCTAGCCCAGTAAAGCCTATGTCTGTGACAAAAATTCACCACAAAAACTAGATGCAGACAGGTTATGAAAACTGCCTGCATCTGGAGAAATGAACACTATACAGGCCAAATATCACTGTGCATGTTAGCACAACATAGATTTTACTTATGATGAGTAGTAAATAATGTAAAGTATATTTGAGTGATTTGTTCTGGAAATGTCAGGGGACCTAATATGTATGAAAGCAAATCAGTATTTCAGGTAATACATTCTGTGTATTTTAAATATTCTAAGGCCACATATTCTATTTATCACAGAAAAATAATGTTATTAGCATAGATCAAAGAAAAGTGAAACCTTGTTAGGAAAAAGGTATGGGAGGATCCTCTGCCTCCTGCACATCACTGAAATGGCTACATCAGTGGGCTGCTTGTGTAAGACAAAGGTAGTAAGCTATGGTTTCTTCTAAAAATCAAAAGCCAAACAGCCCAGGAATTTGTAAATTATATCTAGAATTGGCGTGAGAAGTAATTTGTCAAAAGAAAAGAGATGGTGAAAAATAAGAGGAGGCAGAAGATGAAAGCTCACTGAGAAGGAATTTTGAAAAAGCAGTTACACGTAGAGGCTGGATTTTGGGGTGCTGGGTGAAAGAGCTTTAGGCCAGGATTATCTTATTTCTTTAATCAGACAGTCTGTGACTCTGGATAGTCTTTGAAATAAAGAGATGTGTGTGAACTGAACTAGTCCACAAGTATTCAGTATTTGCTATTTGGGTCAATTGGAGCAGGAGTGTCTTTTGAGTGAAAATTAATTGAAAGAAACATTAGCAGACAGAATCATTGAATATTACAAAGGCAGGATTTCTAAACTAGGCTTTAGGACTGAGAATAAACTAAGAAAGCTTTGGCAAGTTTTTCCAAGAAAAACGGGAAGTCCACAGGGAAGCTTTAGTTTAGAAGTTAATATCCCAGCCCCTCCAAGAAGTCTGTCAGACTGTCACTCACACTGAAAAATTTACTGCCATTCCTTCAACACATGACCAGCAGCTACCTTTGCTTAGCTTAAAGCTGCAGTTGTCAAAGGCTAGGGGAAGTGTTAAAATGTGCACATTGTATAGCTGGTGGAGGTGCTTCGAACACAATCAAAAACTTGAAGTAGGAATCTTTCCATTAACTATTTAAACTTTGCACGAGGGCTATTTTACAGCAAAATTTACTCTATAGTGCCTTAATTAAGCCTTTTGTAACTCTGTACCATGCTAGACCAATGGGCTGACTGACTGACTCCAAAGAACCCAAATGCTTCTAGATATTTTTTTGGGAGACTTTTTATGGATTTGAGGATCAAATAACAGCATGTGTTTATGAGTTGCAATTTCCATGAGAGGTGTTATTTTATTTTTGAGCTTGGTAGTGGTGTGGTCAGGAGACAAACTCAGGACTCTTCAGAGTCATCTTTGGTGGACACTCATTGATTCTCAGAATCTTTGTTGGTTTGCTGTTTCTGGTGCTGTCCCAGAACAAAAGTGGTTTGTTTGGGTTTTTGTTTTGGTGTTTGGGGTTTGAGGGGTTTTTTTTAGTTGTTTTTTTGTTTTGGGTTTTGTTTTGTTAGTTTGTTTTTGTGGGGGGTTTTTTGTTTGTTTTGTTTTTCTTTTTTTTTTTTTTCTTTTCAGAGATGGGAAGCCAATGCTTCTGATAGCCACCAAATTTTGCAACCTATTGGGGAAACCTAATGGGTCAAGTCCTGCTGTAGCTTTATACAGCTTGCCCTGAGACAAGAAACTGGTAGCTGTTTGGCTGTGCCATTGCATCCAAAAGAACTGCACTCTTAATAAAAGGAATCATCAGTGAAGAAGCTTCTGCAGGACAGACTAGCACAGGGATCATGGCTTCAACATTTTGCTGATCATTTGCTGATGCAGTTAGTAGCTATCCTTGAAGTTATTTAGCACATGCTGGTGCTACTACCATCGTGTACTTGCCAGAAGGACTTGTCCAGCTGGGTTTGCTCTTCTTCTTGGAGTCCCCTGCATTAGCCAAAGGTATATCTCTTGCATGGCTATTGCCAATGACATGGGCATACTGCTGTCTGCCAAGACACTGTTTTTTGCCTCAGGCACTTTGAAAACGTTGTCATTGTTGTAATTGTGACAAGATCCAAGTCAGATCATTTATGTTCTTTAAAAAAGCCATTCAGCTCTCACAGAAAGGACAGAGAGAAAAGCCACATAAGGCGTATCTGTGCTGCCATTAACGTTGTCCTTCCCAGGTCTTTGACTTTTCTCATCAGAGGGGTTTCCAGGCTTTATTCTGTTAATAGAAATTTGTATTTGCCTTGAAGTACTGAACAATTTCCAGCAGAGGTCTCTGCCTACTAATAATTAAAGTTTGGCTGGCTGATAGGGTTCAAAAAATCATTGTTAGGATTTCTCCCTTCACAGGATTAAGAAACAAACCCAAGACTTCACTGAGTGTGTGAGATATCATCTACTTCACAGAGCAGTAATGTTCACTTATTACATACAAAGAGATACTCAAGAAAGGTTTCCTTGTGCAAGATATTTAAAATGACTCTCTGAGGTTTGCACAGCACATGTAGCCTATCTACCATTATGAGCCATGCATTTTTAAGTATCCCAGAGAATAACTAAACTGTAAATATCACACTTCTGGCTGCAAATCAGGTAAGTTCATTTCAGGCAAAGACAAGACATTTGTTTTTTCTCTCAGTGTATTTTGATCCTTACGTTAAGATCTAACTAAGTCAAGCGGAACTGCTCCAAGAGACATTTAGCTTTCAGGCTGTAATCTCTTTGCTTCTCATCTGCCTCTAATACAAGTGTGCTGTCTTCTTATGAGATTTTAAAAAAAAAATTGCCCCTACATTTCCCTGTCTTTAATTTTATTTACTAATCTGTTTCACTGAGTGGGATGCACTGGTAAAATGCAAGGTGCTAAAAGAAGGATTAAATGTTCCTACCTTTAGGTCTGCTCTCAAATTGCTCTGTGGAGCATCTCAATTTACCAAGAAACTTTAAGTCTCAAACAGAGCTCTTTAGAAGCTCAAACAATATCATCAGGGTGGGGCAAGCTCCCTTCCCTCACCTCAGGAAAGAGCTTTACCCTCCTCTGTGCCAAGTTGTCTGCTGGCATGTGTATTATGTTATGCAGAGAACAGTGTGATGTGAGAGTCTTGCAGGAGAATCATCACGATTTGCCAGGTTCAGAGTACTTACACCTTCTTGTGTGCAAGCATTATAGTAACTGTGGTACACCAACAAAACACTGCTAATGGCTGTTCATACTGAAAGCTTCTCAATGTGCACATCCTGGCATAGCCTTTCAGCCGTGATGTGGAAGGTGCACACTCCCCTCATCTCCAGCTTTCCAAAAAAACACAGTTCCATATTTCAAATTGAAGCAAGGCAAGTGACCAGTCCAGCACATCTATGTCACCAGCACCAGCTTCCCTAAAGAGAAGAGCACTGGACAAACATCACAGGAACATCTGCTAGGTCTGATCTTACCAATCTCAATGAGGTGACTCAGAGCAGTAGGTTTTGTGGGGAATGCCTGAAGAATTACAAGCCAGTTTCTTAATAGCACTTACTCATGTCATGAAATCTGGCATTATTATTAGATGGTAGCTCTACATACATACATGCTCTCACTCACTCCATTTCCACAAAATATTACAAGTTGGGGCGTCAAGGTAGTACTGGAAGCTGCATGTGTAGCACTGGGAACAATACTGAAAACAAATTCACATAGCACAAAACCTTCAATTTAGCACAGGAGCATAATTTACTCCAACCTACACCAATGT
Organism: Ramphastos sulfuratus; assembly: GCA_013399055.1. Taxonomy (NCBI): domain Eukaryota; kingdom Metazoa; phylum Chordata; class Aves; order Piciformes; family Ramphastidae; genus Ramphastos; species Ramphastos sulfuratus. The sequence goes on along the minus strand of WBNM01022360.1, from coordinate 292,053 downwards.
AATCATACTGGAGTTAATGTGGCTTTGACTCAATCCCTTCTATTCATGCACAGCTAGCAGAAGGTGCACGTACTGAAGGAACAGACTGATAACACTTGCTCAGTGTCCTGTGCTACAGCAAGCCCTTTGGGACAATGTGAAAGACAGAAGCTGCTTGTGGTTTAATACAAAGAAGTTTTAGTCAATCAGCAAAAAGTTTTACTGTGTCTTAAATTGCATCTTTTTGTCAAGTCAGTGCCTGCACCTATCCTCTGCTTACAATTCAACACGAGACAGCAGGTCTCTAGTAGATATTCTTGCAGTCCTTTGAAAAAATGTACTTGCAGCTCAGAGGTTCTTTCATTTGCAAAGTCTGAGTAGAATTTGATTAATCTTTCACTCCTTTTTCCCAACAAATACCTGCATTCCAGCTAAAGTTAATCCTTGTCTTGTTAGTATTGTCTCTGATTTAAGATGGTATGTTGACTTTTTTTTGGGGAACTGACCATAATCCAGTCTGTCCTGCCACCCTGCATTTAGCTGAGAAAATGTATTGTGATTATTAAAAAGGAGATGAGAGGAAGATCTGCTTAATCACTGGATATCAGTATTCAATTCCAGTTATGATACTTTGCAGTTAGATGCTTTCCTCCCACATAGCTGCTCTAAGTCTGGGTGATATTGCAGACTCCCTCCTTTTTCTACCCTGCCATATAACCTTATAATGGGAAGACCCTGGAAGAAGCTACAGTGGAAGGCAGGATTGTCTGGGAACAACACGAAAATTTAGCTTGCAGTTATGGATGTTCAGAACCTTCCAAAAATACCTTTAAGTCATAACAATATCAGAAACTAATCCAAGGAGACTATCCTTCCCTTTCTTTAAAGCTGGGGACAGCAACAGTCTCCTTTATCCCAAGAATAATAGACTGTTTCATGAACACTTCTGAAACTCTGCAGCTACCATATAAGTATCACTGTGGTCTGGAACAGTAAGTCAAATTTACCATATCCTTACATCTTACTGCCTTTTTTTTTTTTTCCTTCCCTTAGTTGTCCCTAAACATTCTATATTGCCCCAAAATGTCTCCATAACCCAGTGTCTTCAGATCAAGACCATTCTGAAAGTTTATGTTAGGAAGAAATCAAATAGCCAGGAAAGGAAATGCAGGCTACAACTTCAAAGGTACATTTACCATGTTTTGCACCTGAAGAAACTCAAAGTAAGCCTATTTGATTTAAAGCTCATCAGAATATCCCAGATTAAAAGTCTGCCTTAAGCTCAACTATTAACTGGATTTTGATTCATATGAGGGACTAAGATGCAAAAGAAAAGCGTCAAAAAAAAAATAGGTGAAAGAGAAAGGAGAGAATATGCATTGACCCTGTTTTGTTTCATTCACTTTGTGTGAAATGAAGAAATTTCTGTCTTTGCTTAGGTCCCTAAAGAATTTCACCTCTCTTTTCTTGCTGCTCCAAAATTTAAGGCCTTTTAGTAGGCTATAGCTACCTTCAAGAAATGAAAACAGGGCAAGAATGGACCCAGCAGAAGGTGATGAATAATCCAACCAGTAAAGAGAGTTTGTTGGTCATTTTTCTTGGCATGTGTTTTTTGCAGAAAAACTATAGCAGAGGTACAGAGCCATCTTACCACACATCTTCTCCCAATATCTATCCTTCTGCTTTACACCTGCTATAGCAAAACAGTTATCAGTGCCCTTCTATTGACAGAGCTCACCACTGCCTTGAAAAAAATTCCCCCTACGTATTGAATTTAGCAGAAGTATAAATTCACTACATGAAAGCAGAATCTGGGAAATACAAAAACTAGAAGTGCACAAGATCCTCACTTTTAAACTTGGAATGTGTCTAGGTTTTAACACAGCACAAGAAAACAACAGGGAAACAAAATTGCTTAGCAGTGTGAATAAAGGATCAAGTCATGGGATTACAATTCTATACTCTCAGTTTTTGGGGCCTTCAAGATCCCAGAAATACTTCAACACTTGCAGGAGAAGAGGACTCATATGGATTCCACCTGTCAGATATTCAGCAACCTGCTGCCATTATTTATCTGTTTTACAGAATTGAGTGCTCTTAATTCAGTTACCTGCAGGTGTGAATTTGAGGCTTTCAACACCTCAGTACCATTCCAATAGCCACCATTAATCCCATGCATAATAAACTTGCACAGACAACATTAATTTTTAAAAATAAAAAACCAACACACTTCTGTGGTGTACTGCTTCTCAAAGTCAGCACTTCAAAAAATAGAATCACATTTTGATGCCTGAGGAATTATGGAGGAAGGCCACAATTCAATCAAGTGAATAATCTTTCCTTACATCACAGTCCACCTAAGGAAGATCTTGTAACGTAAGTATTTGAGCAAGGATGCGACATTGGGCTTGTTTTTCACACTGTAAACAACAAATGAAAATGGAATATTAACACTTGGAATTATAATATATTATGGTTTTGAGTGAATGGATGAAGGAATACAATGCTGAACATGTAAGCATTCCCAAATCACCTTTACTGTAACATGCCAATAGCACTAATTTCTCTGTACTAAGGTCCTTCTTCTCACATTGCTCATTCCCACTTAGATTTAAATTCTGTAAATATTCTTAGGACTGAGAATAAAGATACATTTGTTTTTTTCATCTTCATTTAATCAAATATGTTTCTGAAGTTTTGCACTGCTACAAAGAAGCCACATAGCTGCTAAGCAGAGCATAGCACATGGTGCTTAGGTCCCTAGCTGGGAAAGCAGGATGGGAAAGTCAATCATTCTGTTGTGCAGAAAAAACCCTCAAAGCACACCCAACCCAACCACACTATTCTGACACCTTCTAAGCCATGAAATGAAAATCATCCTAGATGCATGCCCTTGTATGCCTTCGGGCAACAGTGCTTAAAACACAAGATGGCTCTAAGTTGACTCTTGTGGGAGGAGGGACACAGGGTCATGCACCTGGGCCCAGAAACTTGGACCATCCTCCAGCTTAGACATAGCTTCTATGAAGCATACAACTGTCTTGAACATCCAACTACCCCAAGCTATTTCTTCCACATAGCATATAATTATTTTAGACAAGAAGAACAACAAATAAAGGACTCAAGTGCTACCTGTGACTCACTGAGTCTTGGGACTTTGGAGAGGCTGCAAGGCCAGAACACAGGGGAGGGAGCTTTCTCTTCCCAATGTGTGTTTCACTTGAAAGTATTTTCTGTACCCATAATTAAACATTTTTTATCTTCATCTGAAATGCCCTGAGACTCTACTTTGATGTTATTAGGAAAGGGGTGCACACTTTACTGTTCACAGAATGTGTGCAATTTGGGGATTTTCAAAGGCACTGTATTAGTTTTCTACTTACATTCATGCTAAAACACAGGAGAGGTGCATCAAAGAAAGAACTGTGACCTAATACAAAGATAGAAACTATAAATTCCACAAGAGAAATTGGAAATTAGAAAGATACTTTCTCCCTTACTAAAAAAATCATCATTGCTTCATGGGGTATTCTAGATTTCAGGAGCAGGGTACCAAGTAAGGTGACATTTCTGATCTGTTCTGCACAGCTTTCTGGGTTAGTGTGCTCACTTTAGTCCACAGGATTCTTTGTGGTATTTATTTTAGTGCAAAAGTTGTTGATGTAATGTCATGATGGTGGTCTTCTACCCAAATCCAACTTGTAATTAATGTGATGAAAAACACAACTTTTCAAAGAAAGCTTGGCATGCTTTAATAGAAGTGTGTGCAGACTTCTTGAGTTTGCAGTATGTATCTGAATGCAAATATACATGCTTGATTTCCCCTGAGTGTTGTGTGAGCAGTTATTATTACTGACCTGGAAATTATTCCACTTTCCCTGTTTGACTATTGTTTTTGTCTGGGTTATATGCATCCCTGAAACCAGATGTGCAACATTGGATGTATTTCCATTACTTAACATGATCACGTGTATTTATTATCTTGAAGTCTGAAGCAATAATGGTTTGTGTGGCACACTTCATGATCTTGGTCTGGTGCAATGACCAACAGGCCTCCCAAGACAAAGTACACTGTGTTGTAAGGAACCTATGTCAAGCTGGGCATTGCCTGGGAGATATTACTGCTACAAATCTCTTGAAATAAGAGAAAAGGAAATTTAGATTTAGTTTTCCTAAAGCATGCCTATGCACATTTTACACAAGCATCTACCGTGTGTTGGAACCAGAATTGCCTCCTGTTAGCAAGGAAAAGGCTGATCTGGCCAGGTCTAATTCCATCCAGAAGAGTGCAGCAGTGTATACCTGTGCTGAACATGTACTCACAGGACAGACTCAGAAAATGGCCAAAAAAAAGAGTAATCATCCACTCCCTGCAATAATAGTCTGACATGTACAACAAAAATAAATGCCAGTTTAACAACAAATTGATTTGTTTCAGTCACACAGAAGGGTAACAGAAAAGGGATGGTAGCTGAAATCAAACAGTGGCTGCTGCTCTCTAGCTCTGAGAAATGGAGCAATTTACTTTTTACTGGCATTTTGCTGTAAACAAGAAGACTGGTGATGGAGGAAGTAATTGCTTATGAATCCTGAAGATTTTTTTTTTCTTAATAAGGAATTAAAGGGTGAGGGACCATAACGTCACTTGAAAAGTATCTTTGCAATAACCTTCCATAAGGGTACAAAAAGTATTTTGTAGAACCAGATTTTTACGTGTTTTGCAATATCACAGCACACATCCAAGGCTTGATTGTCTCAGTTACTCTCATGGTTCTGTTGAGGTCAGAAACTACTATTCTGTCTGAGGCATAAAATGCCTTTTTACTTAACATTAAATGGAAAGTTAAAGTTATGGCTGGAGCTCCCATGCAGGTCTCCTGAGCATCATAGCAGCTCGGTTACCTGTAGATAGCCCTGCCCCTCCTCTGCATGAAGAATCCATCTTCAGAGTGTGTACCAGATACATTACATCTGCTCAAGAACACTAGCAAAAGAGCAAAGAGTGTGTAATGCAATGCTGGCAGTTTAGTGTGAGAGTCGGCACTGGGTTTTTTTCTCATGGGTGAACTGCATGGTTTGGGTGAAAGGAAAATTTCCATCCCCTTACTGTGGAGTGCTGCAAATATATATATGGGTAAGAAGTTGAGACTGTTTTCCAACTGTCCCCTTAGAAGTGTTTTTTCTTCTGTCATGACAGAGTACAGGAAAAAGAAGAGAGAGCAGCCTTCTCAGTTGCAACAAAGAGTAGGAACAGAGAAAGTGAATCAGAGAGTACAGAAATATTGTCTTTCAACGTGCAAATCTTTCTCCATTTCATCTTTGCCTCCTACAGTATCATCTGCTCACTGGAAGTGGCCATTCTTGCATGCATAGCTTCCAAAATGGGTTCTCCTCCATTTGCTTTCTACTATTTTCTTCAACAAAGAAAGATCTCCTCCTTTTCTGCCACAAGTAATACTGTAGAAGGAAACCTTCATAAAAGATTCTTTCTTTGTGGATGATGATAACATACAGAAGTAGACGAATGTTACCTGCATTAATAACTATGTGCTCCATGCACTCCTTCACCCTTTGGAAGCATCCTGTTGTTGCTTTCCAAACCATGGCCTCTGCCCTCCTATTTCATTCCCAGCTACTGCTCTTCATTCTTGTTTGTGCAAGAGAAGGCTAAGAGAAAGCAAAAGGAGGCTGGAGATCTTTGTCAAACTTCACAGCTGTGAGAGTATCCCAGGCGTTCCCCTCCCCATGAAGAAATAGCCATGAAGATGGGCATAGACGTTTTAGCTACTCCATCTTTTGTATATGGAAGGTAAAGTCATGGGGTTCTGCTAAAGGAGAAAGGAAAAGGAGGCAGAGTAACAGGAAAACAAGCAAAGTAAATTATTTCACTCTCAGGAGTTTTTCCTGCATATGCCCAGGAAGGCAGAGAGGTTCACAGTCTACAGGACATCAGTGAAGGCTGGAAGCAATGCACAGTGACTTTCTGAAGAGAGCTAAGCCCTCGTTATTAAAAAGCCCTGCGTTCCTGTGTGTATGATAGGATAAAGGCAAGTTGTTCATTTGGAGCACGCTCTATTCAAGCTGTTCACAGCCTGAGAAGCCTGCATATACCTCTCACTTGCACATGGCCTCTCTGTGCTCAGGAATCCAACGTAAGGTTTATATCATCCCACACAGAGGTGCAGATGTTGGCTTCCCAGAGCAGCAATAACGTGTCTCCTCTCTCGTAAGTTATGTTGTTTTCCTAGCGTCTCCTCTGAAGTCACTCTGGCTGCTCCTGGTTCTTCCACATCTCTACACACCATATACTCACACATTTTGTTCTCTTTGAGAATTTTGGCTGGAGACTGTCTGAATGTCAGAAGTTACATATGTCCAGATTTTGAACTTGCCTAAACTGGCAGAGCTCACTCTGAGTTAGTGTTTTACATCTACACAGGGTCTTTCTCATGCTATCTTAGCAGCGAAGATGCCACTTTTCATAGTACATTGGTCATGTAGAAATATAGCCGAAAACTAATAATTTATAGTGGAGATGGGGGCATAGAGATCAGTAAAACTTATTTGTTCTATCACAGTATTATACTTTGACCTGCTTCAGTAAGCCAGCAATTACACAGCAGTAGAAGCAGCCAACGTGAGCCCATGCACTCACACATTAACTTACAATCCTTGTTGAGACATGACTCCAGTATTGTGTGCCCACTTCTACTGAATTCATTAAATTTGCTCCCAACTTATTAGCATAAATGAGAGTGGAATTAGGTTTAACATGAATTTGCAGCCCTAAGCATATGCAATTATATTATGTATTGATATGTGTGGATAAATTACCTATGCATGGAGAGCATATGTATGGTCTTCTTGTAAATCAGCAGATTCAGATAAGTATTTTTCTAGAAAAGGGCCTGTATAATGACTATAATTAAAAAAAAAAGAATTAAAATGAGAACTCCTATTGAAATCTTTTTGTCTGCTCAGTTTTACTTCAGCATAAGTTGCTCAGTACAGATGCTAACAATAATGTGTTAGTTGCAACTCAATGACCCTCTTTAAAAAAAACCAACAAAACTTTAGGAAGCTGTTGCAGTTTACTACTGTGACTGAACAAATGTTAGGATTAGCTGTTTCTGAATTTAAACAGATACAAAGAGAAGGTGAAAAAAAATCCAGGATGGTTGAATTAATCCTTGATAATCACCTCACTGGTAGCTGGGTTTATAGCTTTAGGCTTCAGTGAGAAGAGCAGGCTGGTTTTCTGGACTTGAGAAATGCTAGTCTGTGCTAGATGTGCAGAAAGAGAATGAGTAGGAAATGTGTTACACATTGTAATGAACTTACAGTCTGATTCAAAACCTCAAAAAAAAGTCAGAGAAGCTTCAAAAGTACTGGATTCTCTCACTCATACCATATGACAGGGAAGGCTTGAGCTTTTTCTAGTACATGGTGCTTCTATGATCCCTTGTCAAGTAGCACATCAGCATGCTTTCCCAGAAAGTGGTAACTTATTTTTGCAGTCTGACCATGACAGTTTCTTGAACTTGCAAATACTTACTAAGTGTATGGTCTTCAATGATTGCCTCTACTTACATTTACAAGCTTCAGGAAGAACTAACAGTAACAAGAGGACGCATTATGGAAATCTCTACAGTGAACGAGCAGAAACTATAGACCAAGATTAGCAACCAAAGATTTAAAAGACTGAAGCAAAAAATCATCTCACACTTTAGATATGTTTGGATTGGCCTTAATTGTTGAAAAGAAAAAAAGTTTCAAAAACTTGTAGGAGAATGCTGATATGTGGTACTCCTTACGATTCAAACTAATGAGAGACTCTGGCAAGCACAAGTTTGACAAGCTTCTAGTACTGCACTCGGGATTTAAAAGCAACTTCTCTGCTTATTAAACGTGCATTTTCAGGCAACAATGGCAAGTAACTTGCAGTCAGTTTCACTAGTTTAGGATTGGATCTACAGAGGCACAACACAAAGGTCTATGAGTGCTCCTGTGAAGCTCTAAACTGGTGCAGAATTAGACAAAGTGCCCACCAGCGAGTGACTCTCACTTCAGAGCGTTACCTTTCCTTTACCCATTTATAGAACACAGGCGAAAGCTGAAGGGTGCTCACAGGGAATGGAGCCGACAGGGCTAGAGCTTAACAGGATGATGTTTCAACAACATATTTGCAAGTTAGCAACTCATGTAATCCAAGGAATGACAAAAGGCATGGGGAACTGAGGGGTGGGGGGTGGTGAAGGCAATGGGAAATTAAAAGCCAGTCTACCTTCAGAAACATGCTTGCTGAAGTTATGTGGAAATGTCACTATCCAGCAAAGTGTTCAAAAGAGTTTTCCAAAAGTTTTCCAAGTAATTAAAAGCTGACTTGATCTGCTATGCTTACTTAATCCAGCTTCGAACCTTACTTCTTACATATTGCCTTGCCTTCCCCTCAGATGGGGGGGCCTTGGCAGTAAATACTGCTCTGAACAAAACCTGCAGCCTGGCTTTCTCTACAAAACCTCTTTGATCCAACCTTCCTTCTCTTATTGCATTGTGTCTCCTTCCCAGTTCAGAGTCAAACTCTCATTTCAGTTTGGAAATGAATGCTCACTTGCAGGCTGAATGGAATCCTTATGGGCTGTATCTCAAACTCCAAAGGTGTTTTTAGTTTAGCTGCATTTCTTAAACCTGTGCTTGCTGATTAATCAGAAGCTGCTTGTGAACTCTTTTCAAGGAGGACCTGGCATTCTATTTAAAAATACCTGGGCTAAGTCCAAGTAGCTTAGCTGCTTTTTTAGGCTTTCTTATTCAGTGCAGGGCATCAGGCAGGTATTTTCAGAACTCGTTTCTCCACTTCGCTAGGTTTTACAATGTACAACTTCACTAAAGATTTATCAGAAACAATAGCCTCTGGTTTTGCCACAGTTCTTTTCAAAGCACTTAAAAAACTTGAGCTATAAAACCAGAACCTTTACACTCTGTTCAAAATGGTTCTGCAAATACTCCTGTAAGCCCTGGGACACTCATTGTTCCAGAGCAATATAGGCTTGCTACCAAGAACTATTCAAAATACCTGTATTCTGAGAAATCGGATGCTCAAACGTACAGAGTGGCTACCCCGCAGTGTGCATCTGTGCCTTCTCCTTTGGAGTCACAGAAGGATGTCAGGATCTAGTTTTTGAGGCTCTTGTTTTCTAAGGGAAAAAAAAAAGATACAAATAAAGATGGAGCAACATACTTGGGTAGCAAGGGTGGGCATATCTAGGCCCAGTTCAAGTCTCAACGCAAAGATTTGAGTGAGACTGTGAGTCCAACTGTACACACTCACAGTATCACAGATGTGAAGATCTCTGGAACTGAGCCTCAGTCAGTGGAAGCTGCTTCAGCTTTCCAGATCAACTCTGAAAAGCTAAAAGAATAATGGTACTACTATTCTGAAGTGAGCTTACTCCCTTCAACATCTGTGGCGAATATGTGATACAGGCTGCACTATAAGCACCACACATATTTAAACCTAACAGGAGATGTTAAGGCTTGGTCCAGGCACATTGTGGTAGTTAGGAGGAGGGAGCTACACAAATGCTTCATGAGATACATATGCTGTATTAGGGGTACCAAGGGCTTAGCCCTTCCCATCCTGTCTAGATTTATGATAAATAACAACAATGAAAAACCTTTCCAAAATATCAACTGTGCCCAAAATATCTATCTTTTAGCACAGATCTCAATGATGAGAGATTTCCCTTCTGTTTAGCTGCTGGCATTTAAACTAATCTCTACCCTTGCCTACTGCACAAAGGAGGGGAAAAAAAAAAAAAAAAATCAATAAAATATCTGGCAACATTTATTATGTTTTTTCTAATGGCTCATTAAAACTTCCTTATTACGGAGTATGTTAGTACCACTGTCAAAACAGTGCTCTCTACAGATGGAATGTGTTTCTAGAATTAATTTCTTTTAAATAGAAATTAAAAAGAGTAGTTTTTTTTTTCAGTCACAAAAGCCTACTTTTCTGAATCAACCACAGGCATTATTATTTGTTTTTATTAACACATACAAAATTATTAAGGTATACAAATGTGTTTCCTTTTTTGACATAGTGAAAGCTGAATTAATGGGCATTACAGCATTTGTTTACATCATACTGTTTAAAAAAAATAAACAAATAGGTTTATATATATATATCTATATAAAAGAGGTTGAAATAGCTGGATAACAAATAATTGACGTAGGTAATCAAAAGACTGGGAGCAATTGTGTCTCCCACGACTCTGCCCTTAGCTTTCAAACAGCAATATCCACTGATACGAGTGCCCATTTGAAAAAAAAAAAAACAAACACCATCCAACTCCCCACCAAGAAACCTAGAACACCAACCCCCCCCTCAAAACACAAAACCTCAAAGCAGGCTACTAATTTTTTCTTGACAGCTTCAAGCACAACTGGATTATTTTAAATATCACATAAACCTACTGTAAATAAAAAAAAAAAATAGAAGATTTCTTTACGCAATGCATGGAAATAATTTCTAGTGAGCACAAACATTTACAACTGTGCCATGGTTTTTAACTTGCATAACCCATACTCACACACAAATCAGTTCTCAAAAAGAAGTAGTGAAATATTCAGTCCACTTTTGTCTTTTTTTTTTTTATACAATATGAAATGGTTACAATAACATAGTATTTTTAAGAATAAGTTAAACACCAAGACATATGGCAATAGCATTGTACTAGTCTTTTCTACATACATATGAGGCCCAGAAATTCAGTCTATTTTTATTCAGTCACAAAAATGAATCAAGAGTAAGATCCAGTTATACTGGAAAACTAGGCTAGTTCTAGAAACCACAAATACTGTGAGCGCTTTGGTTTAATATGTACAGATTGTGCTGTCAATATCATGCTTGCATACTAGAACTGATCAACAGAATTCAACTGGTGAATTAAAGTTTAAAAAAAAAAAAGAGTACTCTAAGACTTGCTTTCTTAGTTCTTTTTGGAAATGATTCAGTCAAAGAAGTACAAACACAGCACTTGTATGATGTGACTACAAATTAAATATTAAAGTGTTTTTTAAATACAATACGAGAACCATCTTAAGTGCATAGAACATAATGCAGAATACTGTCAATTACAGGGACAAGTACAAAGATATTAAAATTTTTAGCATATATTGAACAATGTTCTCATAAAAAAAAAAGTGTGAATGAGAAAAAGCACTCATCTATTTTTACAAAGATCAACACACTTTCCCCCCCCCTCACCAGTAAGAGAAACACAGTAACTGCTGAATCATGAAAGATGTGTACCGCATCCATTTTATCCTGATCTCTCAAAGGCTTAAAATTGCATCTTCAAGCTCTTAAATAGTTTGGATACTTGGTTGGTTTTGGTTTGTTTTTTTCCCTAAACACTCCCTTCTTTCCCCTCCCCCCCACTATTTTTAACAAAAAACATTTTTCTTCCTTAAAGTGGAACTCAAAAAGTGCATTTTAAATTAAAGGATTTACTTTCCCTCCCTATTTTATGGATGCATTTGCTGTGGTTTAGAATTTTTATCCTTAACCTAGTAATTCTTTCTATCACTAGAATTTATCAGAAGGTCTCAGATTTATTCAGGCAACCCTGCCAAGTTAGGTAGTCTCTCCTTTTTTTTTTTTTTTTTTTTTTTTTTTTTTTTTAAAAAAAAATTTTTTTAAATTTTAAAAA
>WBNM01022360.1:226110-280299 GCA_013399055.1 Ramphastos sulfuratus | reverse complement strand
TTTTTTTTTTTTTTTTTTTCCCCCAAAGTGAAATGCCAACTTAACAAGTAAGGACTGCAGAATTTTCAGAAGACTTGGACTCTATATGCAAAATCTTCCAAAATTTTTATCTTGGTTTTTGGAATATAGTAAACAGTAAGTACCACATTCAATTAATACTGCAAGTCAGCTTCAGACTATGGTCTCAGGAATGAAATGGTAGCCCCAAAACTCTCAACCTAACCAGAGGAAACACCCCAGTTGCTAGTTATTTCTTACAATACAACAACTCACTCAACATGTAAACACAAGGGATGATGGTTCTCTTTTGAAGCTCCTATTGTTAGAAAGTAATACTTCACAGGTATCAGAAATACTTTAGTTTAGGTCTCTATATTCTCCCCATTTCTAAGATGCTTTCTTCTCCTTACGGAAGGCTTTTTTCTATTTAACATCAAACCAAACAATTGCACAAATACTACAGCACCAAGCTTTGCTAAATGAAACTGCTGGAGAGGACACATGGGAAAAAAATAATTTGACTGTGGTTGCTGAGTGGGCTAGAAGAGAAATGAGTTTAAATAAAACTAATGTTTTAACACATTCTTGAATTGAAATGATTAATTCTTAGCAGAAATAAATGAAGATAGCACGATGTTACTGTAGGCTAGTTGGTGACTCAGACAGACTTTTGTGCAGATTAGGGTTTTGACTGTGCCTGTTCCGACTGCGAACAGATGAAAACATTGTGTTGCAACCTGGGACTTTACACTTGTGGAGCTGGCGGAGGTGCACAGTTTTGTAGTGAGCCCTGAAAGTTCCTTTATTACTGTAAGTTTTTTGACATATATGACAAATTATTGGCAAACTGGAAGCTAAATTTGAAAAGCTCTGATGAGCTTTCTCAATTAAAGTACAGTCTTGGTAGAGTTCATCATTGGGCATTAGGCTGGGTCCTTCACAACTTTCATCACTATCGTCCAAGGGCATGGTGCATATTTCACTTCCTCCATCAGAATCCCATGAAGAATGAGCACTGCTCTCAGATTTAACGCTGGAAGTAGTGCTTAGATCCAGAACAGCTCCATCATTCAATGGATCGTATCCATAACTCTCAGAACAGCGTTCACTAATTTTGCTCACTGGAAAAACCAAGCTGCCTGTTCTGTTCATTCCTTTGAAGATTACAGAAGTATGTCCAACATGTTGTTTTAAAGAGACATCTTGACAAAACTCCTTAGCCATGTCTTTCAAGAGGTATGTTGCATTGAAATGGTTGTTGAATTCCAGTGTATCTTTAGTCAGAAGCTTATGATGAAGGTTTAGGTTTGAACTATGTCTAGAAGAACAAAGACAAGCTTAGCAAGAAAGTGTTTCACCTCACTTAACAGTTGTTTCATAATGATCATTAACAAAGAAAAATAAACAAGTAAGTACTTAGTAGCATGCATGAACTATATAGACTTTGAGTTTCACCAACCGTCACACTGGGAGTGCACACACACGAATTACAAATGCGATTGGGTATCTGAACTTGCTTGCACTGGCGTGTATCAGAAATAACTCTACAGGCATCAATGTTTCCGATTCTCTCCTGTATTGTTGAAGGCTTTCTGCTCCACTAGATCTAGTGCTGGGTCTAAAAGAGTTGGGGAACATACTCAAAACCTGTGTACTGAACTGAGACCAGAGAATAGACTGAGTAGGAGAAGAAGCATGATGCTTTCCCAATGAACAAAGCAGGACAAGAGTGACATTTGAGTCTGTAAAAAATACCAATCATCTCAAGTACTGTAACCATCCACGTGCCAGGATGCAGCTGTACACGACAGTACAAAGCATTTCCTTGAGAGGAACACCCTTCGAGAATATTTCATTTTATGCAACTTGCAGTTTTCAAATGAGCATCTCTGGATTCAGTTTAAAATCACCAAAACATACTGAAATCACTGCTCCTGCTCCTTATTGAATAATATCAAATCAGCTCACTGGGAACTTCCAGCCTCTGGCTAAAAGGTTCAGTTTATTGCATGGCAAGGAAAACATTCATTTTCCCTCTTGCCATCATGGTTTAATCCAAACCTGCAGTCACAGCACTCCATGTTAATGCCTGGAAACTTCTGCAAAATTGTTACAAATAACTACTGTTTTACACAAAATTTGTGAACTGTCTTGTGAGTTGGCTTTTTAACAAAATAAACAAACCACAAAACAAAAAACCCAACCATCTTCCAAAAGCACTTATGTTAAAACTTAACAGCATATATTGTTGTGGGAAGGAATTTGTGGCATGCAAATACAGATCTTACTGCTGGCCTTCTTTCCTGTGGCCCATATCACACTTACAGAGAAGAGGAATTCACATCTGGGAAGATGCAGGCAGCAGATCAGAGTATGAAACCCGCCAACAGCAGATGAATCTGTGCATCTCAGATGCAGCAGCCAGTCCTCAGAGACTGGTTCATCCTCTCTCTGGACTGCATCAGCTAGCTCCAGTACTCCTAGCAGACTACAAACAATCTAAACCCTATGTCACTTTGAACTGCTATCCAGGCATGCCCCCAGCAGCCAAAAGCTGCTGTAACACTGTTCCAGGAGGGTTACGAAACTTGCAACATTTGGTCGCACTTTAGCAGCTTTGTTACCTATCACTTAGCAATTCAGATACATAACTGATGGTCAACAATAAAGCCTCAGTTTTTGTTTCTCAGCCTATGTGCACAATAGGTCAAAATAAAATGATTTACAGGAAGGCAATACTGCAGCTAACAAAAGATGAATCGAGCTCATGATGTAGTTTAGGACTTAGTATATAATCTCACATAAAAGCACTACCAATGTGGATACACATCAGACAGTATTAGTTTAACTAGCACTATGTACTGTTAAGTTTGTACTGCCACAGAGTAATCTTACTTTTCTCATGGGCTTTTCCTCACCAGTCTGTTCAAAACCCTTGAGTAAAGCAAGGACAAGGGCAAGTGAACATTTCCTGAATTGATCTCATAGCTTTGTCATTAGAAAAACACTGTATAAAGTACACGTGAAAGTACATATTAAACATATAAGTCCACACATGCAGCTACAGGAAAATTGCTGAATTCATATTCTTGTGGCTTTCCCTTTATGTTCTAAAGTATTCTTTCAACTATTGCAGTCTTTTATCGGTTATGGAATTTTCATGGCTTTATTTAATACCTCACAGTCTAGTGGAAAGGAAATGTTTCTTTCAATGGATTTTCATTTCATGAATGTTCTGATAAGTTATCGTACCTGTTATACGAGGATACACAGAAAATCTTTGCAGGCTCCATTCCTCAAACACTCATTTTAATTTCAAATTAGGCTCCATTGTGATGATAAAATAAATACAATTTTGTTTATAATTTTCTTACCTGTCTCGACTTCTACGAGAAGGGAAAGCAGCATTACAGCCCTCAACTGTGCAAATATGCATTTCTTTGAGATGTACATTTTTAAAATGCATTTTTACACTGTAAGGGTTTTTAAAAGTCTTCTTACAGATGTCACAATGAAAGCGGCTTTCTTCCTTCTGAATCCCTAGTGCATGTTGACTGACATGATCCATATCTTTAGAGTCTTCAAAACAAGGAATGGCAGCACCCCTGTTTGACAAAGTGCTGAAAAAGCCCCCGGTCAGCAAGTGGTGTTGCAATTCAGGGCAGTCATCTTTAGGAATCCTGCGCTTTGACTGCTCTTTAATAAACATGGGGGGTTCAGTCATTGGTTTTATAACATCATTGTGGTGGTGTTTTGGATCTTCATACATAATCTCATGGGAAACTATTTTTAATGGTTGGTTTTCTTCTGGTTTAACCTCTTTCTCACAGTGATGCAATTCATTCTCAGAGATATCCTTGATGTATTTGTTATTTGGCGTAAAGATAGATTCAAAATACTTTGGGCCCTCTACCCCAGAGACAGATTTCCATGAATTACCTGAATGGGGGTGCTTTTCCACTCGCTTCTCTATCTTATTCTCACAGGTCTCAAGCTCTCCATCACTTACCACTTGCAGACGTATATCATCTTCAGAACTGGCAACGTCACTACTTTCATTAGGTGTTTCAACAGCTTCTTTCTCTATCTTAATAGGCATACTTGATTTACGAGATTTCTTCTTGGGTAGCACGTCAAATGGCAATTCATTTGACACAAGCTGCTCTGGTATTGAGGAAGAAACAAGAGGCAGAGAAGGAAGAATACCTGGAGTATTAGCTAGCTCAGCTGGTGTGACTGGACTACGATAAAAAGGAAGAACAGGCTGTACTGTCTTGAGGTTTGGAAAGAGGACACCATTCTGTCCAATACTGGGAAATCCAGCCTGACCCTTTGAATCTGTGCAAGAGCTGGCATAGCTGTTAATAGTTCTGCTATCCGGAGTTAAAATTGTGAACTCTGTCCTTTTACTATCTCCAGGTCCAATGGACAAACCATTTCTTAGATCTTTATCCCTGTTATTTCTATTCATGGGCATATGGAGTCTGGGGTTCGGATTTGCACTATGACGATTTCGGCTACGCAAAGAGCTAAATACCATATTGCAGCCCTCGATTGTGCATTTGTGCTTTATCTTCAGATGGACAGCATTGTAATGTATTTTCAGAGTACCTTTGTCATAAAAGGTCTTTTCACATGCAGTGCAGAACACACGCCCTTTCCTTGGCCCGGCGCCGTTTTTTTCAACAGATTTAATTTTGTTTTCTGGAGATAGTGCTGTCATTTCAAGCTTTGCTGCTGTATTATGTGAACTGGAATCACTTAAAAGGGCATCATCTTCTGTTTTAGTGGTGACATCTGGACCATTTATGCTCCTCTCATTTTCAACCTGAAATGGTGCAGAACTAGAAGTTAAGAAGCTGCTTTCGGAAAACGGTATCTGAACATCTTGTTTAGTTTCACTGCAATGGTCTTGACCTTGCTCAATCAAATGTCTTTCTGGTGGTGAGCCTATCAAAGGTGGAGGCACCGGACTGAAAAACTGGAACGGCAGCATGAAAGCCATGTTATTTACAATATTTTCAAAGGGATGAATGTTGGTAGGACTCATTTTGTCCAAGGAAGCAGAAAAATTAGGACTGTGTTGATTGCAGCTCTCAATGAACGCTCTAATATCCAAATTGGCAGTTGGTGGTGGTATTATAATTGATTGCCCTTCTTTCTCTTGAATTGCCATTAACTCTACAATGGACTTAGTTTCACCAAAACGAAGAAACTGCTGCAAAGTAGCCAGCTCTTCCTCAGTGGTCATTATGCTCCAGTGATCCAGCACTTTTCCTGAAGCATCCTAAAGCCAAAAACATTTAAATGAGTTGGACATTAGTTAAAGTGAACAACATCTGCCTCACTCCCCAAATACCTCATTTTTTTCCAATTCTTCTCTAATGAAATGATAAAATTATTCTGTTTAAAAAGAGATTAATGCAAATTTTGTGATACTTCCAATTTTTACCACATTAATGGTATTACTTCTTTCAGAACTGACAGAAATGCTTTCCAATAAACTTATTTTTTCCACAAAAATTAAGACACACCATTTGAACAACAGTTAGTATCATGTAAGTACAGACAGCAGTGATGGAGCAATCAGACCAAGATTTAGCTCCTCATTTAAGTCAAGTATTCTTTCATTGCAAGTTTAATAATCTTCCAAGCAACTAAGATCAGAGAACAAATGAACCTGTATTGATCCATTGCCAGTGTTCACAGAGCACAGCTGTAATTACACTAGAGTGTTGGAGTTCTTTCAAACTCTAGCTATGCCTAACTTTTCCCAATAACTACAATAAATATTTTATCACAGAACATGTATTTGATGGCCTACTGAGATTTTTCACAGTGCATGTAAGAGTTTCTAAGATGATGAAGAACGTAGCATTATAAATTTTTCATGTGGTAGAGGTTCAAGGTAATTGATTCCATATTTTTAATCCTAACACTAAAAAGCAAGATTATCAAGACCATTAAATATTGATTCATGTCATAATGTAAGATCATAATGTTACTTTACATAAAAAGCAACTCCACGGAAGCAAGGACTAACATCAGTGTAGGCACATAGGGCCAAATTCATCCTTGATGTAGCACCAGTAAGGTCAGTAGCACTACACCAGAAATGAATATTGTTCCCAGTGCTTAAAATGATGCCAAGTTTATTTGTCAGTGCGTTATTCTGGTGTATAGGAGTAAACTCACTGTTTAAATAATACTAGACCAAATTCTGAAACCTTTACTTTGATACATTCCTAGTATATTGTTTTTTCTTTTTATCCTGGCTTATCTTTGTTTATAGATTTGAGCAATCATATTTATATTTAAAAAAGCCCTCTAAATACCTGTAGCACATATCCACGTATATAATCCTGTAGTGTCCAATCCAGAGCATGGAGAATCTGTATCACCTCTTCCTGCTTCAGAACGCTGAAAAGCCGATCTAGCAGAATTTTAAGGCGCACAGGAATGGCTTGGGTTCCGTACAACATGAGGCTACTGATATCAAAGACCACGTTGGATTGAACTATTTCTACCTGGCTCGATGGGTAGAGATTGGGAATCCTTAATTTGCTCAGGGCTGAAAATAAAAATCACAGAATTTAAATAAACTTGAGTCAGAGAAGATAGATAAAATGGAATGTTGGTAACGTTGGGAGGTAGGGGGGTGAGGGATGACAAAAAGCATGCTCTAAAAGAAAGATCCTAAAATGTTTTATACAGACGGTGAGAAGAAAATCTTACCATGTGCTACCCATCCATGCCGGCATTGGTCACATTGCCGCTGATTTATTTTCCCAGGTTTGAAACATTGACAACTGCAGCTCACGAGAGTGCATCGGATAGCCTGGAAATAAAAGAAAGCGTGACAGGTAGTAGATAGAACAGTAGGGCTTAAAACAGACCTCTCGAGATCACCTAGTCCAACCCCACTGCTAACATAAGTACACTTAAATCAGGTTGCACAAGAACACATCCAGGTGGGTTTTAAAAGTCTCCAGAGAAGAAGAATCTACAACCTCTCTAGACAGCCCGTTACAGTGCTCCAGCACCATCAAAGTGAAGAAGTTTCTCTTTAAGTTCAAGTGAAACCTCCTGTGTTCCAGTTTGTACCTGCTGCCCCTTGCCCTATCACTGGCCACCACTGAAAAGAGTTTAGCCCCATCCTCATGACCTCCTCCCTTCAGATATTTATATGCGTTGATAAGATCCCCTCTCACTCTGCTCTTTTCCAGGCTAAAGAGTCCCAGGTCTCTCAGCCTCTCCTCATAAGAGAGATGTTCCTCACGAGAGAGATGCTCCTCATGACAGAGATGCTCGTAGCTCTCCATTGGACTTTTTCCAGTAGTTTCTTGGCCCTCTTGAACTGGGAAGCTCAGAAACAAACACAATGTTCCAGGTGTGGCCTCATCAGGGCAAAGTAGGTGGGAAGCAAACCCCCACTTGACCTGCTGGCCACATTCTTCTTAGTGCACTCCAGAATACCACTGGCCTTCTCAAGCATCACCAAGAGTGTGCAGATTATACACATACAATATACCCACAAAATGCATACAAAGACAGTTAACACACTAGCACATACCTAGCAATGCACAACAGAAGTAATCCAGGTAAAACCTGAGTTGTGCAAACTACCTCTGCTTTAAAGAGAGTTAGTCCCCAGGTACAGTCTTAGAATATATAAGAATGCCTTCTTTGTCTCTGACTATACCCAGGAGCCCCATATCCAAGGCCACGGGGGAAGACAAAGTTAAGGAGGAGGCTTCCTTGCTTGATGGGGATTGGGCTAGGGAACAGTTAAGTAAACTGAACATCCCTAAGTCCATGGGTCCTGATGGCATGCACCCACGAGTGCTGAAGGAGCAGAGGTCATTGCCAGACCACTCTCCATCATCTTTGGTAAGTCACGGTGGACAGGAGAGGTGCCTGAGGATTGGAGGAGGGCAAACATCACTCCAGTCTTCAAAAAGGGTATGAAGGAGGACCCAGGTAACTATAGACCAGTCAGCCTCACCTCCATCTCCAGAAAGATAATGAAGCAGCTTATCCTCAGCACTGTGCTTCACCATATCGAGGACAAGAAGGTCACTGGGAGCAGTTGACATAGTTTTACAAAGGGGATGTCATGTTTGACCAACCTGAAGTTGAGGTTCTATGAGGACGTAACCAGGTGGATAGATGATGGAAGAGCAGTGGATGTGCTTTACCTTGATTTCAGTAAAGCATTTGCCTCTGTCTCCCACAGCATCCTCATAGCTAAACTGAGGAGGTGTGGTCTGGGTGATGGAGTAGTGAGGTAAATTGGGAACTGGTTAAAGGAAAGAAGTCAGGGAGTTGTGGTCAACGGGACAGAGCCTAGCTGGAGGCCTGTAACTAGTGGAGTTCCAAAGGGGTCAATACTGGGACCAGTATCATTCAATGTATTCATTAATGACCTGGATGAGGGCACGGAGTGTGCTGTCAGCAAGTTTGCTGACAACACCAAGCTGGGTGGAGTGGCTGACACAATGGGGAGTTGTGCTGCCATTCAGAAAGACTTAGACAGGCTGGAGAGTTGGGCAGAAGAAATTTAATGAAGTTCAACAGGGACAAGTGTAGAGTTGTGCATCTGGGAAAGAACAATCCCATGGATCAGTACAGGTTGGGGACTGACCTGCTGGAGAGCAGTGAAGGAGAGAGAGACTTGGGAGACCTGGTGGATGGAGTCAGCAGTGTGCTCTTGTGGCAAGCAAGGCCAATGCCATTCTGGGGTGTATTAGGAGGGCTGTGGTTAGTAGGTCAAGGGAGGTTTTCCTTCCCCTCTACTCTGCCCTGGTGAAGCCTCATCTGGAGTACTGCGTCTAGTTCTGGGCCCCCCAGCTGAAGAAGGACAGGGAGCTGCTTGAGAGAGTCCATCACAGAGCCACAAAAATAATTAAGGAAGTTGAACATCTTCCTTATGAGAGACTGAGGGAGCTGGGGCTTGTTAGCTTGGAGAGAAGACTAAGGGGTGACCTGATTAATGTTTATAAATATGTAAGGGGTGAGTGCCAGGAGGATGGAGCCAGCCTCTTCTCAGTGATGCCCAGTGACAGGACAAGGGGCAATGGCTGGAAGTTGAGGCATAGGAGGTTCCATGTGAACCTGAGGAAGATTTTTTTTCACTGTGAGGGTGACAGAGCACTGGAAACAGATGTCCAGGGAGGTTGTGGAGTATCCCACTCTGGAGATATTCAAGAACTGTCTGGATGCGTTTCAGTGTGATCTGCTCTAGGTGATCCTGCTCTGGCAGGGGGCCTGGCCCAGGTGATCTTTCAAGGTCCCTTCCACCCCCTGACATTCTATGATTCTATGATATTATGGAAACAAAATATTTAATGATACAGGTAGCAACACTTCTGTAGATTTATTTAGGCTGAAGCCCCTTGATAACAACAATAAAGCATCCCAGTGGATTCACCAAAGCTACAATCTTCATGTAAGGAACGTTTGAAAACTAAGGTCTACAGCCTGAAGTCCCACTGTCCTCAAGTTTTGCTGGAACTCCACGCTGCAGTAGAGGAAGTTCTAGTGAGCCATGTGTTAGCTCTGCATAGATGTCATCCCTTACACGCAGCAGCATACACACAGAATGTCTGTATCCTGTCAAAAATACTTCTTGGTAACAAAGCTCACCAAAAAGTACTCCACCTCCTCAAAGGCTACAGCAGTCACATTTTATAGGGGCAATGCTTCAAAGGCAAAACAGAGCACGCAGATAGCAACCAGATGCAGAGTTCAATTTGTGCATTACTTTACTCTCACCAAGGTCATCTATAATGCAAATCAAATTAGTACTCAGATACTCCTAATCAAGAGGGCAATACAAACTTGCTTCCTGGAACATATGCATTCTTCTGTGTGTGCCCATCCGCTGCAGAAAGCAGACAGACAACTGAGAGGTCATACAGCTCCATAGGGACTGCTACAGAGCAAAGCATTTGTAGGATTCCCATATTACTTCGACCTGACACAGAGAATAGTTTCTGCATAAATGGAGTACTTAAGACAGTGAAAGTGAAGAAGTGAATGCACAGAGATTCTGCACTGGAATACACACAGACAAAAGGAGACAGATTATGCAATTGTAACACACCTGCATTTTTGTGTTTTTAAAAGAGACCGTTCTAAAGTACAGGGCAACAGATATGAACTAAGGCAAAGTTGTGCCCACTACTGGTTCCTACTCCTGCTCCTAGGGTCTTACGCAAATTAGGGACTTCCACTACTTATTAATACCTATAGAAAAGCAAGACAAGACTTGAAGCAAAAAGGATCATCTTCTCAACACAGGCATCCTCACACTAGCACGTTTGGAAAACACTCAAACAAGGTTTTTTTGATAATCAGGCTAAGAAAGATAGATGCAGGAAATGTTTAAATTGAAAAGGACATTAGAGAAAGGCAATTTCAATGGGGTTTGCAATGGGCATTTTTTCAGGTTCGAAAATTTTGACCTACTTAGGGCAGAAGAGGAGACTACATACAATAGTCTACTACAAACAAGTATGTGCAGGACATTAAGGTGCCTGGTGCTTTACATGACTGGATTTGGGCTGCATAGCTGGCTAATCAAGGAGTTAGCTTACATGCACATGTCCAAACTGCAGTGACTTGATGCTGACATTTATCTTTATTTGAAGGATTGGAACAAGTGGCAACAGGGCTACTGAAATCTCTGAATCACTTTGCCTTTAATCTTTTAAAAGAGCCATTGCAAAATACTGAATTCTTGAGAAAAGCTCTGTGTTTGCCATAAAGTCATAAAATACGCATCAATAACCTATGAGTGTAAATTGCTTCATTTTAATGGACGATATATTTTAACTTAGCTAAAGCACTTTGATGTAACAATAAGACATAAATTTTCTTTGGAAAGGTTGGAAAAAAGTGTGTAGTTGGCCACTGATTAATTTCTGTCACAAGATACCAAAAAATAATGCAGTTCAACTCTTCTGACTCTGTACATACACAATATTCTGTGACTTGCACAAATTGAACTCCTTCCATAGGTAATTCTGCTAGTTTCAGTAAACTACAGAGCATTCCATGAATGCATCTTTTGCAGTCCCTCCAGCCAAAATTACAAAAGACCACTTCCTTTTTCTGCAAGAAATAACAGAAATATGCACAATGAAACAATCTGTCATGATAATAACTTAATTGAGTTTTCAAACATCTTTTCATTCCTTTTTTCTTTGGACACATTCCATGAACCATTGACCTTTAAAATTATTTTTTCTTCTTAACTTGTGTACTTGGACAAGAAAGATATACTCCACAATTTTTTAAAATTTCAGAGTTGTGTGTAAGATCTTTCTTCTACATAGGACATATTTACTTTGTCTTCCTGTAAAGAGGTAGAAGACTGCATATGCAAAAAAAAAAAAAAAAGAAAAGAAAAGAAAAAGAAAAGAAAAAGGAGGACATTTTGGGTTACATTTATGAAAATTGCTCTTCGAAAGGAGTAGAGTTCCTCTTCTATTCTAAATATGGAATTGATCCCCTCTCAGGTCCACACATTACTACTTCAGGTCACCAGTCTTGGATGTACTTAGCTTGCATACTGCCAACTTACCAGAAGTATACCCTCCAATCAGGGGGTCTGTTGCTGACTTAAACTGCTTGTAAGAATGCCTGAAAAGGAACAAGTGTGATTTTCAAGTTGGTAGCACATCTCTTCATTTGTGCTTGTCAGAGTGTGCCTCCTAAAACTTCCCTAGCAACATTTGCATTAATACAGTCACAGAAAACATAGAACACAGCAAAATTAACTTTTAAAATGGTTGGTCCAACTTTAAATCTTCATTCACTGTTCAACTTAAAAAAGCCACTTATAAAAGGTGTACTTTGATTATCTCCCAGACTAACTTATATCAGAGCTTAATGAAGGGAAACTGAGCACAACTTCATGTGATTAATATGCTTGTCTTTTGCCTGTTAATCCTAACATCCTTAATACGCCTGTTCTAAGGTACCATAATTATATCAAGTCTTTTAATGAACTTTATTTTCCCAACAAGTGGAACAATTTCATCCTACAGAACAAAGGAATAACTTTCTGTATTACATACATGTAAAGCTTAATTAAAGGATTGGAAATGTAGATGGAAATTAAAGTGGAAATTTTTTAAAGTGCAATCCTTTCATTCAAGTCTATTATTTAGTTTAATTTTCCAGAATCATAAGGCAGATATTTTTAAAAAAAAATTTAAAAAAATCTTATACTATCATTAAGAATCTTATTACTTTCCCGTCACACTCTCTCTCACAAATGGATCTTTCCAAATCCATTATCAGCAACACTTTCTGGAAAAATCTGATCATAATTTTCTGTGGTTTTACCAGCATGACTGTGGGGATCTGAACATCAGATTTTTAATACAAGTAATTCCTCATTATAAGAGAGCAAATTAACCATTAAACTGGCCACTGAAAAACATCTAACTACTACTAATCACCGAGAAAGAAATCTTAACATCCATTGCCTGAGTGTCATGACTGCTGACATCTTTTTCTGCCTGGTATTGATGTGGCTTCGATTATGCTTCAAAAGTTACTGAACATGTCTTTGCAATCGACTTGTAGCCTTCACAGTTAAAGAAAAGCACAAACTAATGGGAGAAGTTCATTCTGATTCTGGGCATACAATCAGGATTCGTTTTATAAAGCAAGCTTGCGATCATCTATGCTCTCCTGAAGCCTTTTGGGACCTATGCTCTCTTGCAAACATTCTAACAGCAGGTTTAAAAAAAAAAAAAAAAAAAAAGGCAGCAAGAGAAGGGCTATATAACTGTATCAAAGCTCATTCAGTGTTAAGTGGATTCTGGTTTGACAGCACTTTGGCTTGGGAAATAAATTAAAAAGTAAGTAAATATTGAAGACTCTGTCAGGACCGAGTTAGAGATCTCTGCTCATGCTAGAAAGCCAGTCTGGCTTTCTGCATGCAGAGAGCAGCAAGAGCAGACACCAGCAAAATGGAAGAGCAAGTTTAAAGATTGTTCTGGTAGTATTTAGTGCCAGTATTTCACAGGTCAGCAGTCTCATTTGTCTCTGGCATCCAAAAACACCCCTTGTCTTCTTTGCACAAAGCTACCCCTCACTCTAGAAACTCCTTTTTTTTTTTAAGCTGCTGCTATCACATGAAGAGCATGAGATCTTCACTGATCTGCTATGGTGGTTACTGACAAAATGGTGTCACTGATGGTGCGTTACAGGAACACCTTCTTCAAGTAGGGAGTTGAAATTCCTATCAGTTTAAATGCAAGTCTGAGGAATAAATAGAAATTATACAAAAGAAATGAGAAAAACATTGATTAGATGAGATAAAACAGATACCACTTTACGTGCCCTTTATTGAGGGCTTCTAACAAGTTATACCTTCCATGGCCATCTCACCTTTCCTTCCCAGAAAAAGTAATCCCATTGAATACAGGTAACCCCGGAAAGTATGTGCCCTGGTGAGCACATACCCTAGAGGTAAGAAATGGGACGTGTCCCATGTCTACCAAACAGACTTGCAGTGGCTCCACGGTAAGAAGACTTGTGGAGGAAGAGGCAAGATTTATAATGGGGAAAGACAATATATTTGTAAAGTATTTGTTTTTCCCAGTCTGCCAATAAGCTAAAACATCAAAGCCGCCTTACTTCCCAGAGTACAGATAACGATTTCCCTCTCACATTAGGAATTATTCACAGAAATTAAGCCCTCTTTTTGTTTGTAGAGACAAAATTAAACATAGGCCATGTCTGGTTATTAGGAAGTATTTTCTTGCTTGCACCTTATAAGAGACTTTCAAGGGAAGTGAAGTGATGGATAAATGTATCCAGTCTTAAAAGCACAGTCCACATCTAAATCAAAGACCAAATGCAAATCTGTGTGCATCTTTCAGTAAGGAAAACAGTAACTTGGATGTGACTGCTAAATTGTATTCCTGGCCAGCTTCCTATGATCCACTGGGTTTCTTTTTCACCACTCAATTACATTTTATTACTTTTGTATTTGAATCCTTTGAAGAATGACTGAAAGCAGAGACAAATTTTAAAAACTTAAGCATCTCAATGCCATCCTTTTCCATACTGTACAAGCTAAGTTTTGCTTTGTCCATTTCAGGTAACTTTTGCCACATTCCCTCTGGATATATTCCACTGACAAACAATACATCTGCCAGTTTTGTCATGATTTAAAACAAGTTCTGAATTTACGTATCATCCACCTTATTTTCACTGTATCGCAACCCAGCTGCGCCTACCTGTATCGCACTAATAATATTCGGTTTTTGAATCTATCCCATGTGTATTTGTATCCACTCTGTTCACTCAATAGTACATATTTAGTCCTTGTGCATGTTTTTCCTAAACACAGACTTCAGGTTTTGATACTCTGCTAGCTCCCTGCAGTTTACTGGAATCAAAATATATTCCAGTACCTTTCAAGTATGCTCACCGAAGGTGTTGGGCTGCTCCAGATGGTGTAAGTAGTTGCCGAAGACACAGCCTGACAATTAAGGCTAAACTGCATGTTGATATTCTATCTGGTACAGTTTAGATTAAGCATCTTATTAATCTATCATTCCTTGAAAATCTCAACAAATTCCAAGTTTAGCAAGACTATGAATTTCATATGTCTGTAAAGAACATGAGGAGGGGCCCTGCAGCATCTTGAAGGAAAGGCTTTGGGCCATTTTCTTCTTGACATGCTCACTTCAAAGAGGAAACAGAATGCCTGGAGGATGGACAGAATATGGAAACCCTTCATTGCCTGTAAGTATTACTGAGAAGAAACATAGGGAATGGGAAAAGCGAGGCACTCACCAAGCAACAGTGCTCTGAAATGCACTTACACACATGCAGGTCTGACAGCAAGGCCCATTTGATAGTTATTCTGCACAATCTAGACTTAGCCCATGCTACAAAGTGCACACGTTCAGCTCAGTATTGTAGTGTTTTCTTCTGTTATGGGTTTAAGGTTCTCAGTTATGGTCAAAGCTGTACTGGCAAGCTACATACCACCAACAGTATACATATACCACCTGCCTTTCACAACCTTAGCCCTTCAGACAAAGGAATTTCTGTTCATGTGCATTTATGCCTACTCAAATATATTTCATTGTTTTAAGTTATGCTGTTCCTATACTAAAGTTAAAAACTACTTAAGGATTAAAATAAATTATTACATAAAATTATTAAAACACGGGAAAAGTCCTTAAAAGATTTCTAACTCTGACCAAATGCTGCACGCACCATTTCCACAATCTCATATCACAAAAGATGTTTCTTACAAAGTTACAGCTGCTGTTATACAGTTATTTAATAAACATAATAAGTAATAACAAACATCTTTCATGAGAAGCAAACAAGCCTCATGTGTCCAGAAAAGTCTGGTACTCTCCATATTTTCATCTTTTTAAAAAGTAGAGAAAAGTTGCAGATGGATGTGACAGAGTAAACAGCACTGACCAACGAACTCCAACCTTCTCCATTAACAGATGTGTTTAAAATGCTGGCCCTAGATAATTCATTTCACAAACTACTGATTAGTAAATTAGTTTGGCAAAATCCCTGTCTCCTGCTTAAGAGACCAACTAGGAGAGAGGTAAGAAAGATGGAGATGGGCCACAACTTGCCTCTTACAGTGCCACTAAAACACAAAGTTACACCCACGACTCAGTTCCTAAGGCCATGACGGCTCAATAATGGGGCTAGTTTTCATACGCAATGACCGGGTAGGCTCCTACCGAGCTGAAGAGGTGCAAGAACCTTTGAAAAGCCCAGACAAAAAGCTTTTGTTTTAGAGGCCAAACATGAATTTAGGAGTTGAACCTAACAACTACTGTGCTAAAAATTTTGGCTGGTGCTGATACCATTCAACGCCTACTTATCCCTTCTCTGTGGGGAAACTATGTTATGATTTTTACTCCTAAAAGAACACAAAGGCCACAAGTTGAATACATTTTCTAGATAAGACCACAGAGTACATCCCATTAATTATCTGTATCCTTATGTATATATTCATACTGTTTATTTGGGGTCAGATACCAAAACCTGACCTCCCCTTAAACAGCCACAGCTTTTATAACCCAGGTCCTGCAGCAAGTTGCATTACTCCTTTACACTCTCCCCCCTCAGTGGCTTTATTCAAAGCCAATCTGGCCTAGAATTTGACAAAATCTCTCTTGTGGGTGCAGCTGAGCACCTTGAGCTCAAAATGTTTAATTGTCCTTGCAATAATTGACTAAAACATCCTCAAAACCAGCCAAAAGGTGAGAGGAGAGGAAGTGAAAATGCTCAGTTAAGATGAAATTGAAATTAGGTAACACATTCACGTGATGGCACCACCTTATCAAACCAACCATGCTCATGGACTTAAAAGACATTTTTAATTGGCTACTGAATTCTGGACCATGAGTCCATGTGTTGCCACTTTGGTAAAAAGCTTTTCTAACAGTCCTGAGAGCAGAACAGAGCTGAGATAAGAGCCTAAACTAAATACGGACTCCCAATTCTGCAGCCAGATCGGGCTCAGTGGCAGCTTTGTGGCTAACAGCGAGGAGGTCTGGGCAGTCTCGGGCAAAGCAGCTGGGTGAGGAAGCAGAAGGAGCCTTTTCTGAGAAAGCAGCGTGCTACAAGGCCAGACTTTAATCACAGCATAACTTGTGGGATGATAATCACTCCTCATGCATGTCACTTACCCTAAAGGGCCCCTTAGGGCAACTCTTGCTAATGGCACTGTCAAAATAATTATATAGAGAAAAGAATGTGTGTGTGTGTGTGTGTGTGAGAGAGAGAGAGAGAGAGAGAGAGAGAGAGAGTGTGAGTGAGAGCACACACACTCAGATTGCTACTCTTTAAACAAAAAGCATTGGACAGTAAAACTCAATTTTGCTGTTCAGGAACGTGCTTGTAGATACATTGGCTTAAGCTGCAATTAATCTCACTTGTTAACAACAGGTGTGTGCTGACAGACAGCTCGGTCAAACTTGGAATGTATTTTGATCCTTTTTTACCATTTGTTTTGGAAAAGAAAACAAGAACTACAAATTGAGGAATGAAAAAACCTCACATTATTGTTGTATTTCAGTTGTCAGTTACTTTTGATTCTGAAACAGGCTACAGTGCTATAGTTCCCATGGCATACCCATCCTAATCTGCGTAGATCAGAAAGATTTTGCAGAGTGTTAAGCAGTGTCCAACACTAGATAATGAAGTAACTTCCCTTTCTAATAAACTCACAGGAAAAAAAAATCTTATTATTAGTGATTTCAAAAATGAGTAACAGATTGGTGGGAAAACCACTCAGACTTTATGGGTAAACATAAATCAGTGGACAGAAATGGTGTGAAATTTCTCATGATAAAGCATTAGATGCCATTTATCTAGCACATAAATTGTGCACACACAATTTATCCATATGGACAGGCTGTGGACACCATGTTAAATGATGAAACTACAAACCTACCCATGAACTGGAATTTAATTAAATATTTAACTCCAAGATCAACGAGAAATAAGTGCTACAAACAAGTATCAGGGAAATGAAGAACGGCAGCATAAATCACCTGCAAGTTCTTTAAAATAAGTCTTTAACTCTTCAGGTAGTTTATAAAATCTTACATCTGTGCAATCTGGGTACATTTGTATTTCAAAGACAATCCTAACTTATTTAGCTTCTTATACCACTGCTTAAGTCTCCAAGCCATAAAATACGCACACTTCGCTTATTTTCCTGTTACAGAATGAAGACACAGATTAAAGAGAAATAAGAGCCTTCTGAAATACTTAGCATTACACAATTCCATTTAATGCAATTTCATAAATTTTAAACTCAAACAGTACTTGACATACACATGATACTATCTATGGTGATACAGTTATGCAATATTTTATGCAACAGCGTAGCTCCATTGGCAATTTCACAATTTAAAACTTAGCATTCCTTTTTATTGAACAGAGGTGAGGAAATTGTCAACTGACATTCAGGCATCATCTACATCCAAATGTAAAAACACCCATTTCTTACTAAAAATCAGCTGTATTTTAAATTTTGGAGTAAAAAGTTTGCATTTTGCGGGTTTTTCTTCTCCTCTCCTGTTTTTAAAAAAAAAAAAAAATCCTACCATGGTTTTACAGTGTGGAATGAAAACAAGATTGTTCTTTATTCTGAAATGACTGTTAGAAATTGTCACTTTTCCTCAATCTCTCAATAATATTTCTCGAGTCTGAATATTTAAGTGCCAGTCCTGAAGCCTAGTTTTTAGCAATTAGCAACAAAATAATTTGAAATAAAAACTGAAAAGAAGAAAGGTGATGACACTTGCTGTAAAACCTTTACTGTAGCATCTGCTAGGAAAAAAACCTGCTGGCTGCCCAGCACATGGGAACTATGAGAGTTCCTGCACCACTGAAACCAGGAAGAGCAGTAGATGACTCAGAGGCCCAAAACAATAGTTTTTCTTCCCTGCATTTGGTGGATGTTTTGCTGGAATAATGGATTCAGATCTGTATCTAATTTGTAGCTCAAATCTGCACGAAAAAAGTGTACTAAATGCCAAATCATATGAGAAGTGCTTTTACAACATGGATATGTAGTAAAAACTGCAATCTAAAATAAAATGAGAACATTTCTGTTCTTCGCAGAGGTGTAGTTAATATCACAATAAAGACTTAGTGAAAACAAAATAAATCACTGGCTTGTTTGATTGGAAATGGAATGACATGCTCAATGTTGTATGAATGGAGTTTTTAACAATATAATGATCAGGCATGGAAACTGGAAGTCAAGACATTTGGTATCAAAAGGCCAAACCTTGTTGCAGCTTAAGTTGGCAGAATTTAATCTTGCCTATAGGAAAGCCCATGAAGTGGCTTAACATTTGCACTATTTTTTCCTGTTTCTGTAGATTTAGCTCTCCTGTAGGTTTGAATACATTTGCAGGTAACATTACTTTTAGGGTTCCATATAGGTTTGGTAGTTCAAAGAATAAATAGTACAATTACTTTTTAAAAATCAGTCATGCAAAAAAATCCATGTATGAAGTTTAACAAAAAACGTATTTTCCATAACACTAGTTACTTTTTACATGTTTACCTACTGTTAAATAAAAGCCAGATTAAACTGCAGAGCACTGAAAACTCTAGAGTTTAATTCAAACAGAATTACTGATTACAAAGAAAACTTCTTAGCCTTATACACATAGTGGTAAAAAGGTCTAGTGGAATATACATGATACGTTCTTTGTAAGCCCTTCTTTTTTTCCCTTTTCTGTAAAAGAAGCAATTAGAAAGGTATTCTTTGGTGTATATTGTTCTAATCACCAGAACAAAGAAACCCAACACACACTGTTGTTAGTAGTTAAAAATAATGCTAGTCCTACTTCGTACCATGACCTGGAGTGAGGCTCCCCACCTCCCACTCCTCCAGCCCTGAGAGCTGAGCCACAATTTCAGTGTTTTAAAACCCAAAGTACAGAAACAGAGACTAACAGACTGCTTGCATATTTTTCAGCAAACTGCAGTATACAGTACTCTATTTTCCAAAAAGAGGTTAAAAATAGAAGCATATGATCTTTTCCCACCTAGAATTGTATCCTTACAATTAAAGACTATTAGCTGGCATCCCTTTTAACCATCAAACTCAGACAGTGGCAGTTCTATAGCCACAAAGAGAAGCAGTAAATGAGAAGAACATGTTACTACACTGCATTTGAGAAAGTTTGGCTCCAAGCTATGCACTGATTAATATCAGATCTCCTTCTTTACTTGCCTCTTGACAATCTTGTCACATCTGGCTGACAAATCCTTACAAGCTTATCCAAACCAAGGCAGCCCAGATCATGCTCCGGGAGTAGCTTGAAGGAAGCGGCAACACCAGCCATGCACTGATGTGCCATCATGAAACTAATGAAGCTGACTTCACTTGCAGACTGCAAGAACGCGAAGAAACACAACATGCCTCAAGGTTTTGCAACATAACGCAGAGTTAGCTCACCAAAAGA
Source organism: Ramphastos sulfuratus (assembly GCA_013399055.1). NCBI lineage: Eukaryota > Metazoa > Chordata > Aves > Piciformes > Ramphastidae > Ramphastos > Ramphastos sulfuratus. The sequence continues at coordinate 260,296 of WBNM01022360.1, read as the reverse complement.
TAAGACAAACAATCAGCTCCTGAGGTTCAAGAAGCCAAGTAGTTACATGAATTACAAAAAATTTATACAGGAATCGCTTGAACAACAATCTCAGCTAAATGAGCACAATAAACTGCAACTTCAGATCAGATGTGAAAATTGACTGCTAAATGCCTTTCAAACAATGGCTTGTTTTAAACTAAAACAAAACTAGTCTAATTAATTTTCTCTCTCCCACATTCCCAAAACATCAAAATGTTGCCTGTCTCACAGGTTATTAAAATTAAAAAAAACAAAACAACAAAAATTAAAAAAGAAGGAAAAAAGAAAAAAGAAAGAAAGGAAAAGAAAAAAAAGAAAGAAAAAGGAAAAAAATAGTGCCACTTTTAATCCATAAGATTTTACAGAAGGATAAACCACAGCCAGTGTATATCAGTAGTCCTCCCCTGGGCTAGTGATCTGCCCTCTCCTTGTTTTTAAACCAAGGATTTGTTACACAGAGGACTAGAAGTATTTGGCCAATTAATAAACCAGAAAGTAAAATGCTGTATCTTAAACACATGTAACAAAACCTTGTTAGGTATGAGCTTACAATTAAACCATGTTTATTTTTTTTATGTGCTGAAATTAAAAAAAAAAAAAAGCAGCACAATAAATTAAATAAGCATCTTGTGTTCTAATGCATTTAATCTCTTAATAAGCACAATATATTTTTAAAAACAGACACCCCACACACACCCCATGTACACACACACTCATTCTCCTCCCCGCCCCCCCGAAATACAAACAGACTGATCCTAAGAAAATAATTACTGGCCTTATTTTCTGGATGCTAAATAGTCAACAATAAATTCTGTATAAAGGGCATACATTAGATTCCACTTTAGTAATAATTTCTAAAGAACTTCGTAGTGAAATTACATTGTCTGCTCTCCAGTGCATTTATACGTCACGATAATGATAATGTATCTGCTCAAAGCACTTGACTCAGAACACATCTGAGTCACAAATCACAGATTTTATTGCTATTAACGTATATTGAGGAATTGTACAATTAAACATTGTCGAGTATTTATGATTTACAAGCTACTACTTCAATTGGAAAACAATTACACAAGTGATGGCTCTGCTGCTTATTATCAGCCTGCAATTCTGCATTAGTTACTGTAGAACAGAAAAGTCATGCAGTTGTTTACAGTGCACAGCAGAAAGAAACCCAGGATTTTTTACATAAACTAGTTTTCTACTTTCACGGTATCTTTTCCTAATTAAGACATGGAGCATACAGCTCCCTACAGCTCTCATCTCCATTGTTCATTACTCAAAACAACACCATTGCAAGATTTTTTTATATCTCCACAGTGCATAATCACAAGTAAAAGTTGCACAGTAAAAATACACATTCATACAGAACTGCAAAGAACTTTCCTTACCTCAGACATTCTTACTGTGCTTATGTTTCCAGAGCTATAAAACAGTTTCCCATTCCCTCAGTGAGTTGTACAAAGAAGTACTGGAAACACTCCTGCCTGTACAAGTACTAAGGCAGAACCATCACACGCCTCTTTACTCTTGTCTGACTCTGAGCACCTCAAGGTCTGATGTATGCTCAGGCTGTGCACAGGGGAGTGAAATAAGATCCTCCCCCTTGGTGTTCTCCAGACCTACAGTACGAAGTTGTGTCTGCCTCTCACCTCTGCAGCCAGCTCTCACCTCGCTGCCCCGGAGTGGTGTGCTCCAGCGTGCTCCTCCAGTCGCAGGGCAGTCCCCTCACAGCTGGCTTGAAGAGGGCATGACACTCATCTTTCACAGAGATTTGATCAAAAGGAGTCACGGAGGCTTGAGGCGCTCCTAATGCAGTGCGAGGAGATTCTACCTCTGCTCTGGCAGCCTAAGTAATGCATTAAATCAATGCAGCTGACCTAAGGCCTATTACAGGGTGGGTTGGTTTTTTTTTTTTTTTCTTCTCAGAGTGTACAACTATCTGCAAATAAGCTATGAGGTTCTTATGATTAAAATTACTTGGTTTTAGTGCCAGAGTGTTATTTTTCAAATTGCAGCTGTTGTGCTATTTTCTTTTGCTTTCCAAACATTTGCAGGTCTTAAAGGTTCGCCGAGTGGGGTGTGTATTTTTTAAAAGTTAAAACACTTCCCCCTATCAACTTACTTTTGAGTTAGGGCAGAATTTTATTTCTTTTTATGAAGTTGAAGCTTCCTATTAAGAGAAATTCAGGTCATAAAGACAGAAAAAGAATTTCTTTCCCGTAATTGGGGCAAAATCTGGTTTGAGTTATTCAGGTGTTGGGTTGCATTCACGAGTTAGAGCAGGATTTTTGTCATAGTCGTTTCTCACCTATTTAAAAGAAAGAAAAGAAAACACTAAACAAAACACTTTTCTCTCCTCTCTGCTTTTGCCTCCTGTAGGTAATTTCTTGTTACTCTCCTAACCAAGCAATACATTGGACTATGCCCAGAGGTAGACATGAGCAAGTCACATTGAACTCAGTTGGAATTCTTGTAGGAACATAGCATGACAATATTTGACCAGATGAATACCTGTTAGCCCATAGGAAAGGCAGCAGGAAATAAGATGGCTGTAGGGAGAGGAGAGCTAAGGTATTATTATTGTTGGTTAATTTGTTGTTTTATTCTAATCCTATTTACTATTTGCTAGATATATGCACAATGCTTAAGCAGAGAGTCTAATTCACATTTTACTAAATACTGCAGTACAGTTAACGTTAACTCTACAGCAGCAGCTGGAACCAGGCCAGGATAAAGCCAGTGTGATACCAGAATCTGGTCCCATAGAGCGTGACGTGAAGCATGTACTTTCCTTAAATCCCTAGGTTTCTCCACCCTACAGCTTATTTCTCCCACTGAGCTACTGAATGACACTGAAAAACAGAGAGGGAGATCTAGCTTCATGGTGGTACAGTCTACCAGATACTTCTGCCAAAAAAACACTTGAAGTGTGGGAAGAATCAACCATCAATGGCAGCTTGGTCCTTCCCCAGCAGGGCTCTACATGGGGGCTCCAGTGCCACTTCTGCCCCCTGCAACATGCTTGGGAGCTTCTCTCTCAAGCACACAGGACAGTTACACACAGATTGTCAGTGCTGTTGTAAGCTGAAGGAAGAAGTGCCTGAGAAATCATAGCCAACGTTGTGCCATTGGAGGTTATTCTTAACAGCATTATTCTAGAGCACATGTTCTATGAGGACAAAACCTAATTGCTCCTCTCATGATGATAACTCAATGCCAAAGGCACACCTTGCTACTAAAAATCTTATTTCCTTAATGAAATAAGCAGCGATGTAACTAAAAAGGACTCTACCCAATTGAAAATTCTGCAACAAGAGTGAGAGGAGTGGTTTAAGATTACATAAACTGCCAGAAGCTCTGCACTGACTTCAAAATGATAAGTGGCTAAAACTTAGATGTGTGGAGAGCTGCTCTACCCTCTAGCCAGTTCCCAGGAAAACCTATTTACTAGCTATCTGCCATTTGCCTGGGAGATGATAATTCTTATTAAATGGGCTAACTATCCATAGCAAACAATTTAAGACCAATTTACTTTTTTCTTAATTAATTATCTACTAACAGTCTTTTATTTTAAGCATTATTTTCATTATTCAAGCTTTTTCTATGAATATTTTATGGGAACCTATTCATGCCTTGCTCTTCTTGTGCTATTCACTATCACTGATCAACAACTTTTCTGAATTTTACTATCTGTGCATCTTTTGGTAAAATTCAATCTCTAGCACAATGTGACATATGCAAGACAGTTTGTATTTACAGGTCAACTTTCAAAGAAATACTGACACACTAACGGCATTTTCAGTAAATTCAGCTGATTCATAGTTCAAGCTCACTTCTACAGAATGGCTGTCAAGATGCTTCTTGAAGAATGACCAAAATGGAAACCAGAGGGTGACTCCCACAAATCCACTTCCAGTAGTAAAATCTAATGGTAAATCAGCTTCTTGTGGAAAGAAACAGGCATCGGATTAGCGCGCCAGACTTTGGACTGAGATCTTTGGCTTCATCTGGGGCTCTGCCACTCGGCTGCTTTTTGACCTTGGGCAAGTTATTTCAATTCTGATTTCTATTTCCTTGCTTCTGAACTTTTTTTTTTAAATCTGAGTTGTAAGCTTGAGGAAACCATGGCACCTTACTGTATTCTCAGGGACAGTGCTGAGGGCAAAGGAATGGGGTCCCCAGGTCTGAACTCCATGTAAATCATAATGTAAATACCTAGAATCAGCGTAACAACACAGCCCAAGGAAAGCTGCTTTCTCCTCCCACCTGCCCCAGCCTGTTTCTTCTCCGTGTCTCAGCCTGTGTGTTCACAGCAGCATGAATATAAGAGCATGTAGGGCATATTGTGAAGTGCTAAAACTACTTAACCCAATACAAAAGTATTTAAAGTTTTGAAAAAAGCTCCAACATATGGAACTGACTATAAATAAAAAGCTGCCACTCTAAGCTGGCTTTATTATGCTTAAAAATGGGTATTAATTCTAGGGAATCACTACAACTGTGCCAGTGTGACACAGCAATACAATCCCCAGGCACAGAGTTCTCCTAATGTTTTAAATTCCAATCACAACATGAATTTGAAATAACAAAATTCTAAAATGAATTAAAAACACCTAATCAAGCCCTGACAAAACATTAGCTTTGGTCTTTGCTGAAGTGTTCTCTAGGCAAATGTGTGCATAACTTCCCCAACCACATGCTGCCTGCTTCACACTTTTACCAGAGCTAGCTGCAAACAGCATTAACCTTCACGTCCTGCCTGCTTGGCCTGAATTCCAAACACATAATACACCACGTCCCTCTTACTTAAGTCAGTGCTGGCAAAGATCTTAACACTAATTTAATGCTCTGCTCACTTATCGCCTTGGAGAGATGTGCGGATTAAACACTTCACCTCTCTGAAGACACATGAAGTAATGGTCAGCACCACGGCACCATGGTTCGGCACTGTCACCTTTCATGGAGAAAAGCCAAACAGGTCCAGGACTGGTGGGACACAAGATTTTGAAGTAGGAGGGGAAAGCAGAAATGTACCTTGAAAATGAAAAGTGAGGTCCTGCCAGCAAGACATAAACAGAGTTATGGCTTTCAAATAACTTGCAAGCCCAGTGGTTTTTGAAATTTAACAAACTTTCACAACTGAAAATTAAAATAGTTTTAAACTTAGTGTGCTGCAGCATACTTTTTGAGCAGTAGTCAAATGACAAACAGGCTCTTGTTCACTATTTCCAGGTAGGCTGATTTTGTGAGGTGGCCTGAGCAGATAATACTAAACTATAGTGTATCAAACTGTTTTCCACTAACAATTTAACCTCAGTTTAAAGCTCGATCCCTGTTTTGCTATTTATGTCCCATTTAGTGCATTAAGACACAAAGAATGCGATGGAAATAAGAAGTTTGCTTGATACTATCTGCATTTGCACTGCTGCTTCACCACAATTTTTCATCTGGCTCTTCACCGCATTACTTGTGTATCTCAAACAAGCAGTGAAATGAGAACTGGCCATTACAAAATGCTAATAGTTAAAGTAGTGCGTATGGCAAATCCAGAAAGATATCATCAATACCAGAGCATACCAGTGAGGCACTAGGTCACAGGGATGCATCTTCACTGAAACACTCACTTGGATCAAGAAACTCTGCAGTTAACAATTATTAAAAGACCTGCCTGAATGCTAAGTTTCTTTTTGATATTTATTAATTATTGCTTTATGCCACAATATATTTTTCCTGTGATTCTGTATAACTCTGCTATCTAATATAGTTTGGTTTCTTTAAGTTACATTCTCGTTGAAGGTCTATTTCTCAGCAGAAATAATATATTTATGCAACACAGCTTAATTGCATGGTGCATGGAAAAAAGGTTTTTAATATACTGGTTTAAAAGATGTTGCTTTAAAATGTGAAACAGAATAAACTAAAGTGCTTGGTTTGACTTCTCTGCACTAATCACTAAATTTGTTCATGTCACACCATATTAATCTCTTTGTTAATTGAGGTAGTCCTGTTGATGATCCTCCTACCAAAGCATTCCCCTGCTTAAAATGATTTTTATAATTGTGTATTCTCCAATTTTCATTCTTTGCTGAAATATTTTTGGAGATGTATTAGGATCACCAGAAGGGATATGCTGCCTCACTTGATTTTTTTAATAGCACTAAAGTACTTTAAATATCACTTGATTCCACTCTGGCTTTCTAGTGTTTGTTTCCTCCCTTTAATGCTGTTTTACACTAAGCAAAAGAGACACACAACTTTTTGCATATATTCGATGACAGACATTTTCTCTAGCAATAGAGTTCATCCATAATCCATAATAAATCCCATAATGATTAGTTCACCAGTTTTGTGATAACAAGGCTTTTCTGTTGTATGCATGCAATTTCATTCCAGGATCTGAATGACTTCTTTCCAGTATGCTCTACTCCGCATTTTTCAACACTTTTATCTAATTTTTAGATAGGTTTATTAGATCCTGAGAGCCTTACAATTCAGAGTCTCAAAGACATCTATCTTCTCTGAAAGCAGCATTTCTTCTATACTCTCTCCACTCTCAGCTTTTTAATAAACACTACGTGGAGCCTGGAGCATCCAGCTAGACTATTAGCCCTTTGCAAACTCATTGGTTGTTGCAGTTGTTTGTTTTCCACCTCTTTGCCAGTTTATAATGTTAAATATATTATCTTCCATCTTCTTGATTGGTAGCTTTCTATACCTGTATTTCAGTATGTGCAACCAAAGAGTAGAAGGAAATGTCTTGTACATTACATCAACCTCCACAAAATTAAAACTTTAAGGAGAAGGCAGCTTCACAATCCCAAACTGTATTTTGTAGCTAAAAGATTGCAAATATGCCCCAAAAAAGCACCAAGTCTGAAGCTGACTAACAGAGATATATTTACTCAAAAACACAGAGGTAGAAACATTTTGCATATATGTGCAGTAAATAGCAAGACTGGAAAAACTGTTACAAAGACATGAATCACCACACATTGCTATCCAAAGGAAGCATGTCTACACCGACTTGCCTGAATCTGAAGTTTCAGACATACACTAAAAGGATCTTTTTTGCTCCCTTCTACTCCAGTAGTAGAGAAAAAAACTGGCCTTGGTTCTGCTCATCACCTTTCTAAATTTTTTTTTTTTTAAACTAAACTGATGGCAGAAGACTACATAATTTTGTCGGATGTATGAGATACCTACTCAGCTAAAGATACTACTCTAAAAGCCTAAGGTAAGAATGCTGCAGCAAGGACAAGATACCTGTGTCCTCAGCAGCTCTGTCTCCTATTCTTTATGTGGTCAGTCTGGTTTGGGATGGACTCTCAAGAAAGTGGCAGCAGAGAATATGAACATGCAAAATTTCAGATTAGATGAGAAAGGTGTTACCAAGTGAATTTCAATATTCAATAATAGTAGTTAAGGATTTTTGCTATCAAGGATAGAAGTGGGAGCTCTACTGGCTACATATTTCCCTTTCTGCACAATTCTACCACCCACCTTTTCATCTTGCAAGTCCTATGAGGAGTTTAAAACATTTAATTGCTACTTCTGTTATTAAGGTATCTACATTGTTAAATTGCAGCTCCTAACAGTAAGTCTTAGAGCAAATCAGTTTTGATTCTGATGTTTCTCAGAGGTACAGCATTTAATCCTCAAATTACAACACAAGTTTTAACAGGCACATTCTATCTGTCACCAAGACTTAGTAATTAACAACAAACCTTAACCTTCTTCCTAACAGTGATGGTTTATCAAAAGAATACCAGTAATTTCAGTCAAGATATCCTGATGAACCCTGCAGAAATACAGTGAGGAGACAGACCTATTTACACTATCTGATTGAAAGGGCAGACAGAATTCCAGAGACTTTGTATTGTCATAAGAGGAGTACTCAGGAACCACGTTTGTACCCTCAGGCCAAGAGGTGTGACTTTGAGCCAGAGGTGTGTAAAAGTCAGAATAAAATGCTTGCCATAAAACTGGTAGCCACTCATATTTACGTGGTTAAAGAAGAGGAAAATCCCCAGTATGATACCTGAAACAGTAGTGCTATTTTCCCAAAGGCATTTCAGTCCTGTCAATATAGGATGAAGTTTTGTATGCATTTTCACAGCCTACAGCATTTTCTTTCCTTTGGGTTGTGAGTTTTTTTCTGGGGTTTTGTTTGCTTGTGTTGGTGTTTTGTTTTGTTTGTTTTTCCCTCTCTTTCCTGTTCCTTAATACCAAGTAGTGGTATTAACTATAACATAGAATAACCAATGAGTAAGAACTATGGTAGAAATTTTGCTTTGTTTCATGGGAGTATTAGACAGATGACTAGGACATGTCTCAGTGGCAGACTGAACTTCCCCTGCCTACAAGTGTTGTCAAGTTTTAATAATAAACATCACATAGGTTACAGGACACTCCCCACACACACACCCTGCCCCTTAAAAAAAAAACCAAACCCAACATTCTATAGTTTTAAATGAATTTTTGGATGAAGGATTATTAAAAAAAAACCAACCAACCAAAAAAAACCAAAAAAACAAACAAAAAAAACCAACAAAACCCAAACCAAACAAAACAAACTACAGTGTGTTTTATCTGATTTTTTTTCCTAAGTTCAAAAGCTACAATTTAGGTTGAATTTGCCTAAAGTATTGTTACTATTAGGAGAATCAATGTTTATTATAGAGGCACACTTAACCAGCTCTCACTCTGTTGAAGACTTTTCCTACAACTTTAAGAATAAAAACCTTGGCTAAAGCATAATCTTTTCCCGTCTACATTCCCTTCTCATTGATTGAGAGGAAAAAAAAAAAATTCAATTTTTATTTTACAGTGACATTCCAAGGAAACTTGCTTGAAAGGGTCACCCATCCTCCACTTAGTTTAGAATCAACTCTTTTATTAACATACTCCAGATATGTGCCTGTTCTTTTTATGTCTAAAATACGCATTGAACTTTTGAAGTTTACCCAGGAGTGAAAGCAGAAGGTATAGCAACGTCCTGGAGTAGCATCTGGCTACTCCCTTCTACCGGGATAGCACATCGATACCAGGATGGTTTGCAGTGAGCTGTTTTTAATGGACAGCTCCCAGGTGACACCAGACACTGCTGCTGCAGCAGCCGCAATATCATACATCCTTGATTGAACTTTGATTAATTTTCCAGACTTTCAGAGCCTGTGGCAAAAGGATCCACAGCGGTAGCTACAGCCATTAACTCCATCTTTTGTGATTTCTCCTTCTTCATTATGTTTGGGTCTTGATTGAACTTTGTTCCAAGTTAGTAGCTTTTGGCTATGGACAAGGGAGATAAGACTTTAGAAATGGAGTGCTGAAGGATAATATGTGAAAAACTTGTAGCAAAAGCTGCCTGCCTAGTTGGTGGTAGCTTTGGATATACCTTGATGATGTGAGTGGCATTAAGAAAAATGCTGGAATTCTAGCTAACAGCAGTCTGAAGTGACTGCATCACTTTATGCAGTCATAGTCCCAATATCTTCCAACATTTGTGCATAGCGGATGCTATTTTATTATGCTGAACAAATTCAAAGTCACTGCATTCACATAATGAATACAATTACCATTCCTGGGCAAAGCCAGAACTTTACAGAAGCAGTTGTTTAAAATACCTGAATAGTCTCAGTGGCTTCCAAAGATTATTTGCAGAGTGTAATGGTAAATGGTGCGAGCAACTACTTCACTACTTGTCTGCTCAATAGGACAACTTTACACCGTAGAGCCAACCCAGTGCCTGTTATCCAAAGAAAGGTAGTTTATCAGCAGCTAAGATAGATCCTACAGTTGTTGGGAAAAAAAAACCCCTAAAACTGACAATGTTTTGCTGAAAATGTTTCATTGAATTTTTCCAAATGATCCTTCAGTGGTTCTGTTACTGGGACATTTCAATTCTAAGAAAATTACTTCGCCAAAAAAAAAAACCCAAACAGCCTGGTTTTCCTATATTTCCCCCCCTCCCCATTAATACTTGAATCTGCCACTGTGATAAATTCTCAGAATCACTTATATCTAGTTTTATTGCCTGCTGTTGGTGTTTGCCAGTGGTGGTGTACAGAAATGGTATGCAGAGGTAGCTGTAGCAATCTATATAGAAATTTTTGCCAGAACCTACAAATGCTATGTAAAAGCCCCTTTCAGAGCTTGGAAACTGAAATTAACTGATGGGAAAAAAATACTAAACTATTAAGGGTGATTCAATATCCACTATGAATCAAAGATATACATGATGTTTCCATAACATCTGACACAATGGGGCTTTGTCCCTACAAGAGGCCTCTGGGCATTCCTGTGATACACGCAATAATAGATTTGTCTCTGTGAAGCTTTGAGTTATTGTGGCACCTCCAATACAAGCAACCTTTGAAATAATTGAAAACCTGGAAATAAAAGTGACCTTTTAAAAAAATGAAATACATGCATGCATATACATACACACACACTTATATAAAGAAGTATAACTCTTCCTTGCTTTAACCTTTTTATTCACTGCCAAGAATAGCTGGCTGAGGAATCGGCATCTGCCATGAGCTCTCATTTATTTTCCGATGCTGCCTTGCCCCATTGCCCAGGCAGTCTCCGCAGTTCCCCTCCTCTCATCCCGTCACCACTTTGCCTTCCTCTGAACCCAGGATACAGAGCAGCCTTCCAGTACAGAGCCCTTCTCTGCTTACAGACACCCAGGCTTTCCAGCCCCTTTCCTCTTTCTGCCAATCCCTGTATAACTGAGCTTTCTGACAGAAGACTGCTTACACAGAAAAAAGAATCTCTCTGCTACCTGGTATTTTTTAGGCAGCATTAATCACAGACTTTTAGACTGGAAATTACTAACTTAAATGTGTTCAGACTGGAACTAAATACCTTGTCAGCCCAAGCTGTATCTATCTGGGTGATCTGGACACTAGACTTGGGTAAAGAGGCTGGAATGCTTTATTTAGACACCCAGAAACTTTGGGGACTAAATAACTTGTGGTAATGTTTGAATGTTGCAACATGTAGAAGCAATTCAAGGAACAGAAAGTTCCTACGAACAACTGCTCTGTTGGCTACCAAGTCCCTTAAATTTTAGCATCCATGCTGCTTGCAATGCACTTGAACAAGCATGAGCCTATTTCAGAGTGAGACGAGAACTGGCCCGTTAATAAAACTCTGACGCACTGGACTGGTTACCAGGGCTTTCCCTCTGTTAATACCCTGGTTTAAAATAATAAGGGAGTATGCATAGCATGAGAAGTGGAAAAGAAGAAAAGTGCTTCAAGACCAACCACTTTTTAGTGGACGCTTGGGAATTGCTTGGAGGAGAGCCAGGCTTAGAACAAGGTGCGAAATCATACAATTAAAAGAAGGATGGCAGGTGTAAAACAGAAGTCTCTTTTGGAGCAGTGGTTTGGGATATAGTATCTGCAGGAAGCTGACTGCCAGAGAGACACAGAAGTGATTGAAGAAGGAGGTCTGGCAGGATTACCACAAGGAAGTAATGAGCCTTCAGGTATACTAAACACACACACGGTTTGTGTGAATTTTCACAAACCTCCTTTTTTTCTTTCATGTTGTCCTAATGTTAAAATAAACCATGCAGTGGTGGTAAGGACCCTGAGGCTCCTACAGTGACGAGCTGAATGGTCATTGCCCTATAGGATGTAAAGGCAGCTATACCAAAACAGACTGTATTGGAGCAGCATGGGGTTAATGGGAGTTCAGGATTACTTTTGATGCCTTTTTCAATGGCTCGGACAGGTGTCCCCTCCTGCTGAGGGTCTCCACAAGCTAAAGGACTTTATCCTGCCTTTGCACAGCCAATGTGACTTGTGTTGCTTGCTTCAAGGGAAGCAGGATCAAGTCCTCGAGCTGTAACTGTGAGACATTTTTATTAGTCCGGCCACATGTCTTGTTCCAAAGCCTCTGGCTTGTCATAAATTTTTCTGCATTAAACTCTTCACCCAGATATGACTCCACCATATGAAGCTTGCCCAACAGATTATTAAGAGAATATTCTTTTTGAACTGTCTCTTCTACAAGGAGGAGCTGCAGCTGGCATCCAGCCTCTGTGACTCCCTAGTAAAGGATCACTAAACTCTAAGTTGATTAGACGAAAGCCTGAATAAGGAAGAAACACTGAACTCAGCATAGGCTTTTAGCAGTATCTTATTTTGAAATTATTCACACTAAAATTAGGCTGTCATATTGTCAGCACACTCTATAGTAAAGACTTGCAGTTTTAAGTAGAAATTAAATACTTGGTATGATCTTCTCTAATAAAGAGGGACTATTAAAGAAGGAAATGCCTTTCTGTACTCTGAATATAATTCAAATCCTCATTGGTATAAATCGGTTTGGTTCCAAGAAATGGATCTAAATATATACCAGATCTGTAATAAATTCCATATAGTCTGAGGCCACTCTTTTCAAGTAATTTCAACACATTTTATTAAAAAACAAACCACCAATAAAAAACTTCACAATCCTCACTGCAAGCTTAGCATTATCTCCCTTTTACAAACCAGTAAATTTGTGATTTACCCAAAGTTATATAATAAACCTGTGACACAGCCAGACTGTCATTCGGTCAGTTCTGTGGCTTCATCCTCCTACCAACAACAGCACTTTGTCCTGACCTCCATTTTAGCAAGTGAGCGACAATTGCTGTTTGCAAAATAGCAGAGCACAAGTACAATCCCTGCCTTTACAAATTCTTCTTCTATAGACTTAGAAAAAGATGTCTTTGTACAGAACCATCATATTATAGTGGCCAGTAAAGAGAAATAGCAGAGCCTTTGCAATACATCTATTAAATAAAAATTGGCTTCTTTAGAAAGCTCTAAAAACCTCATTTCTAGCCATAGAAACTGTGCATTCTGTTTTTCAGAATGCTTTCTCCCTACTCCAAACTACATTATCTTGTAACACTCATTGTGAAGCATCAGCTTTACAGAATGTGAAACACCTGTTTATGGGGAAGAGGGATGCAAGCTACTTTTATACACAGATTTTGTGATGTAAATAAGCTGTTGGAAAGCCAGTGTTTGACAATGCCAGTATTTGGTGCTTCTTTAATCTAATTAGAAACTGCTCTGCACAGCCCAGCCGTTAACAGTGGAACATGCTGCTTATTTTACTTACCAATTAAAGTGTTGCATCACACCTAACTAGTCATAATAAAAAGTATGGCACAATGAGCATGGGTAAACAATGGTTGTGATCAGGAGTACAGCAGATACCTACTTTATTACTAGAAAGATAAATAAGCACAGTTTGAAACAATGAGTGTTAATCAAACACCTTCAGGTTTCAAACCTCAGGTGACTAACAACTATATCCAGCACCAGAAATTACCCACTGGCCTCTCACCATCTATATCAAGCTCTGAATGCTCAGCCTTTGAAACATGGCTGACACACACATGAATCGATAAAGTAACAGTAACCTTGGGGAAAATACCACACATCCATACTGAACAGCATTTGCCTCTCCTCTGATATCATACAATTCTTTACCTGTAGCACAAGTATCACTCAAGCATAGACCTCAGGAACACAGAAGAGTATACGAGGTCCAGCATCCTGCTGTGATACTTTAGGCACAAATATACCCAATTACCAATGTCAGTACTGCACTAAGCAGTTAAGAGCTGCAGAGCTGGAGTGACACTGTCACCAATCTTCTTTTAACTTGCCTGTAGATATTTATGATTTTTTTTTCCCTAATTTATAATTGCATTTTTAAAAACAATGAACTTGAGTTTCGCTTAATAGTAGCAACATAAAGATTGTAAAGTTATTTTCCAAATACAATTTGGAAGAAATACATTTGAGCAGCTCTTTATAATTTCATTTTGGGTCAAAGTGCTTAATATGTGTCAAAAATATTTTATTTCAAATTTAGATCCTTCCTTACAGTTAAAGTGTAATAAGATTGTTAATGTTCTTAAAATACTCCAGTGACTTATGTGTCACTTTCAAATTTTCACCCTGCAGATGAGACTGCACAAAGGATGTCACCAAATGTACAGCTAAAAAACAAATGAACAAACCTCAATCATACAAGAAAAAGTTTTCTCTGCTTCTTGCAAAAAGTCCTCTGGCTCCTCAGACAACAAAATCCACAGGCCTCACAACACTGTAAATAGCTATTTAAAATTAGGTATTATTTTAGCTGTTGATGAAAAGCAAACAGACATTCAAGGGGCCTGCAGGCAGTGAATAGGCCTGTACATTTTCCTGCTCTGTCCCAATCTATCTCCAGAAAGGCCAACTCTAGAAAAATATGTTATCTTTCCATAGCTCACTCAAGTTTTTCTGTCCCTGATCCTGGTAAATATGATCTCATTTACCAGTAAACAAAAGAATTGGAAAAAAAAAAAAAAAAAAAAAAAAAAGATGTGCACCTTCCCACATGAGAACTAAACTGAATCCATATGGGAACTGAACCGAGATCTATCAACTTTCACTTCTACATAGTGGAACAGTTTCTAGTCTTGATTACTGAGGTTAAAGGCAGTTATCTATCCTGACTTAAAATTATTTGAACTATGTTTTGGGAAATGCATTCTGCTGTGCAGTGATCCCATGCAGAAGAGCATTGAGCCACACGTAAAGTTTTAAATGCCACCATTTTATCTCTGTGGAGCAATGATGGTGTTTATTTGCAGAAGACTGATTTCATCTCTATTTACAGCAACACCAGGGCACTATTGGAATAAACCTGTTTCTTTGTCCAGTTACAGTGCCAGGCAAGCAATTTTAGAAACTTCTTTCTATTACACCTGGATTACCAATGATCTATTAAGAACATGTTAGAACAACAAGAGGTTGAACTTGAAAGTGAAGTAAGGCAGGTTTTGGTGAACCATTAAGTACCTTTGTACTTATGTTCACTTATTTTACCACCTGTAAAGAAACCAAGGACCTCTATCCACCATAATCACTGCATTTCATGTTTCCATCAGTAACAAAGCAAGGACAACAGCTTTTTATTGTCTGGAGACAGGCATTGACTACAAAAGTACACTGGAAAAGGGACACAAAGCACTGAAGGAAAAGAATTAAACCAGTGAGGTATTTGACTTGTAGGTTTGCTTTATTTATTAGCTGTTGTTTTTTTTCCCCACTAGTTCACTTCTGCATGCCTCTTAGCCAAAGTTCTTGATTTTATTTACGTGATAAACTAAACGAATACTACAACTGAAATTAATGGATGTGCTCCAGACAACACCCCTGGGCAGCTGTTTGTACCCCAGAAATGCCTGCATTCTTCTGTCCTCACTGCTATGTCTTTAAAGGCTGCTGGAAGGCGCGGGTACCTATTTTGATCCACAGTGTCACTATAATAGGCAGATAACATCCAGCCATAGATCCACTTCTCAGTGCCTGAAAAAGTCAGGGGACTTTACGAAACATTCTAAATCATATCACATTAGCTAGAAAAGATTGGGGGTTTTGGCTGGAGAAGGACTGAGCAGGAGCACTGCCTGATCTACATATGCACTGACTATTCTTGGCTTATGGGTTTATGTACAACAGCGCTCATCTACAGAGCTGCCTGTTTATGGCTGGGGAAGAGACCATGCAAATTCACCTTGACTTGGTCACCTCTATACAAGATTAATGCAGTGCATTCTTCTTAGCTGGGCTGAAAGTAGAGCAGGTGCAGAAAAGCATCTGTTTTCCCCTGGAGCAGAGAGAACCTATGTGAGCAGGCAACACCTGCACACAGGCCGTTCACTGGGTTCAGGTAACTTCCTGGAGCCATTCATTGTGCTAGGAAAGTTTCTTCCAAGTCTTGTTTAGTTCTAGACTCAATCATAAGTGAAATCCTCACACTGAAAGTACTGTCACAGCTATTAAGATCTGCCAGGAAGCTCTTGTGCTAAGACTGAGGTAAGATCTCCTGAGACTGGCAGGCTCTCAACTAACAGTCTCAGCCTTCAAATTCATTCCCTTTGGCAGCTTCCCAAAGCGAGATGCTAATGACCTTAGGCATGATGCAAGACCTTTTTATTGGTATAATTTTTTTAAAAATTATTTATTTTTATTCCTGAGGTAGCAATGAAGCCAGATATTTCTTATCTTTCCAGAATGTGTCCATTTTACCATTGCAGGTAACCACCTAACTTTTGCAGAAATGTTGTTGGAATCAGTCTTACATATAAAGAGGTAATTCACTCAGTAGCATTCAACAATAAAAGGTTTTGAACGGTACTTTATAACACAAAACATAACTTTATGATGTAAGTTCAAGCTCAAATATCTTTGGACTTATATAAATATATTATACAGTTTTCTAGGAAATTGGGCCTAATGGGCTAAATGGTGACTCCAGACTTGAGAGACCTGAACTGTATTCCCAATCTTCTGCCAGACAGTTGTGCAACTACAGACAGGTAATTCCAACTCTCTCTCCTCCCTGTTGCCCGTGCAATGGGGTTTGCCCTATTCACAGAAGCAAGACAGTACCTTGAACTGCACTGCTAAAGGCCCTTTTAGAGCCAGAGAGTCTAAGACCATTGTTCCATCACTTAACCTCTTGTAAAATTTTGAAAACTGTACATTCAAAAGAATGAAACTTAGGTAAACTGATTTTTAGCAAAACAGTTTCCTGACTTCTCTGATAATTAGTAAGCATCAGCAGAGAATATTCCAAAATATTATTTTCTCTAGACTTTCTCTGTCTTCAGTGCAGAGGGAAAGGCACTTTCTGCAGGTTCCTCTAAAGAGGAGCCTAACACAGTGGGCTGGTTTGAGGCTAATTGGAATATTTTAATGGAGAAAATTATATTATAGGCTGCAAAAGGAAAAACAATGGTGATGTCTACTTCACTCATAGGCTTGCTGAGATGTTTAAGAGTAAGAATTCAAAACATAGGTAAGTCAGAGTCTCTGGGGCACAGCGTCTCGGTCTAGCAGCTTCTGTTTTTTTTCTCCTCTCTGCTGAGTAATCTCACTAACCACTTTTCTACTCCCCCTGGCTGATCCACCAAGCTCACCTTGTGTGTAATGCAAACCTTGGGGCAAGGTATAGGGGTGAGGAGAAGGTGGAAAGGTGGTTAGAAGCTCCTCCTGGGGTCTCTGATTTCTGGGAGGAGAGTTGTGTTTCTGTATTACCTTTAACTTGTATATTTCTGTAAATATTCCTGTATATAGTGTATATATCTGCTTGTATATTGTGCTGAGCTGTAAATAGAGCTTCATCTCTTAACTTCCAGCTGGCTGAGTTCTAGTCTGGGTCATTTTACAAAGTGTGGGGGGCGGGTAACTCCCAAACTATCACACACAGACATTCTGGATAGCTCTGCACAGTACTCTACAGCCATGCTGATATCTAGGAAAGTTTGGGCCTAGGAAGATTGTCTTTATTAAGCACCATCTTTCCTCCATTCCTTCTCTCTTGCCTCCAAACATGTTGAAGAAAACACTACTAAATCGACATAATACCATAGAGCTACAGACTTCTTAGCTTAAACTCCCTTTAAAGTGAGTTTAAAATTAGATCTAATACGTTATCAGTGACCAAAGAGCAACAGCAACTGTGTGCCTGCACAAAGATACAGTAAACAATAATGAGACACTGACATTCTCTGGTAAATGAATTTTAGTTTTAGACTTTTAAAGACCTTGACTGTTTTCTTGGATAGGCATTTCAGAACAAGTCCACAAATGCTATCTACAAACCACCTCAAAAAGGACTTCTTGCTCAGTATTTTAATCAACACATATATATCATGAATATAACAAACCCAGCCGTGGCTCATTTCACAAGAAAATGGGCACAATAATCAGGTTTTCACCTTATTGTAGGGAACTTCAGCTTCTATACAGGCAGAACACCAACCTAATACACAGCAACCAATGAAAGACTGCCCTATATTTAGAAAAGCTCTATAATTCTAATTAGGAACAAAGTCACTGACATTTTGCTGTTTTCCAGTTTGAAACTTAAGGGAAATAGCTGTTTTTGGGGTACTTTGTTTGGTTTTATCATCTTGGCATTAGGTCATGAGTGCATGAATTTTCAGTGGCAAAGGTGCAAGGATGCCACAGCACTAACTAGGTGAACACAGAATGATGCAGTACTTCACACCACTCCTACAATCGGAAGAAAAGAAATAATCACTTTCAAGACCAATGGGAGGAAGCAAATATATTTAAAAACTCATCCCTAGAGGTTTTCATCTGCTGACAAAATCCATCTTTTTTGAACAGGCAAACAATTTGTTCAGCTACCCCTCTCAGATTCAGTGGACTGCATCTCTTCATTTGCTCAAGGAATCTACACAGGTATCAGCAGCGAGCTACAGTTAAAGGTTTGGAAAACAGCTATCGCATTAGCTGTTACCTGGAAATGAGGTAAGAGCATGAGCTCTACAACTGGAGCCAACGGATGGAGACTCATACCGCATTTCAGCGGCGGGCTCCTGCTCTCTGTGCATTAAAGAAATGTAACCTCAGCTGAGCAGTGGGGCTATGCTGGACTTCCTGTACTGAGTAGTATCCGGCACAGTTTGCCACGCTAATGGTATTTAAGCTCTTTGCAAAGGTTGTCCCCAAAGACATGACTGGGGACTTGTCCTACCCTGCTTTTATGCTGCTGGAGGAGCTGATGGAGCAGAGGCAGGCAAGCACTTGCTGTTAAATATTCTTTCTCTGACAAGCACTGCTGCAGTCCTCTGTAAGATTCTGATCAGTTGCACCACTTTTACAGTTCAATTGTGGATACTTTCAGAGTATTTCTAATGATCTATTATTAATTGCCAAGAATTACATTCCAGTCAAATTTGGAAAGAAATTGTGCAGCTTTCAGCAGTCAAGGACAGTAATTCAGTATTTAAATCTTAAGCGTTAGAAGTTGTAAGCAGACTGATTTATATTAATTTGCACAACCTTCTTCATCTAGGTGAAATCTGTAAATAATGAAAGAAAACTAGGAAAAGGGCATTTGAATAAACTTCTATCACTAAATCAGCATACTAGTGATTAAATCAATGAAATAAAGATGTGCTGGTATTAATATTTCAGTGAGAAGTGAGGACTACAACCTCACCACAAAGTGTAAAGAAACTGTATTTGAAAAAGAAGTCAAATAAAAGGGAAGAAATTCAGATTTGCAAGCCAGATTCTTAGTATACTTCAGAGTGATATAAAACCACTGAGGTCAGTTGAACCACGCCACTTCCCACTGACTTGAGATTCTGTCCTGTATTTATGAACAAGAAAATGACAATCCTAACTAGTTTGTAAAATCAAGACCTGGCAGATCTGCAAAATAGTGTGCTGTTTGACTTTTCAGTTAAGGTATGCATTCCATGAAAAGAGAGGCAGGAGGGGAAAGAAAAAAGAAAAAAAGAGGACTGGAAATTCCACCTGGATGCTATCAGTCTTGCCCAAGTAAACAGTACTGACATTAGTGCTAGCCTGCTGAGTGGTACAGGTTAGGAAGGGTCACAAAGGCAAAATGGTGACCAAACGTGCCTTGAGGTAGAGATGCTCTGGAATCTGTCACTAAAGGAGAGAGCTGAAAGCTCATTTTATCTAGAAGACATTTCATTTTAGAGTTCAAAACAATTAAAGACATTGAAAGAATTGTACAAACATGGATTATTGCAAGACAGAAACAATCTCCTTTTTCATATAAACATGCACTCAACTACATGCATACAGGGTGATGTGTATTGTTCTTGAGATAACAGTGCAGCAAGGGAATGTGTGACAGATAGCAAAAAAACCCCCAACCCAAACCCCCTCCCCCCAAAAAATAAATTCAACCCCAAACAACCTAGGAAGTCTTCCTCATAACACTAAATACTCATACCCATCTAATACAACTAAGATTGTTTTAAAGCAAAAAGCAAGAATGCCTTTAAGAGGTAAATGTCATAAGAGAGTTTAATTGTCATGCCCCAATAGCTAAACAAAGTTTTTATTGAAGGTCCTTGAGATAAGCTTTGTTTTTTCACACTCAACTTCTTCACTTGCACCCAAACTTGCAAACCAGAGAAATACCTATCTGTATGCATTAATCACTAACTTGTAATAACTATTTCATGAGGATTTTTTTCACATGGCTTTAAATTCACTTGAAAACCTTATTGAGGTCAAGAGCTTACAATAATTACTCACTCAAATTTTCTAGTTTGTTTTCTTTCTCTTCTGTCTGCAAAAGCAATCCTGAAAGTATACCTGGAAACCCCAACTCTGGAAAAATAAATTTTACCAGTAATAGTTTTTTTTTGTTTGTTTGTTTGTTTGTTTTTTTAAGAAAAGCTACATAGATAAAACATTTTTCCAAATATCACTTCCAGTTCCCCTCCTAGCTTTTAGCCCATACCCAGGAAACAGAACAAAGCAATATGGCATTAAGCAACAAGACTCAAAATGTCCACATACTTTGATCATTATCCAAATCTATAACCAGGGTGGGAGTCTACGGCTAACTTAGAAATCAAATGGTTAATACATCTTAAACAATGATCCTTTTCCAGGCATGTTCAAATAATGCATCAGGAAAAAAAAAAAAAGGCTCAACTATAAAGTGGAATTCTGAGCTAATTTTACTTCTACAGCATGCCAGGAAGTGTATTATATGCCATTGGCGAGATACCAAACCTGTGACTCTAGAGGGATGACTGAAGGAATCCTCACAATTCTACATCTTGGAAATAAATTCTGTGCTAGAAGGAAAAGCTCTGTAACACATGCCATCTGGTACCCTTTGCCTTCTTTTTTATGAGAAGGGAGAAAAGAGAGAGGCTGCTTTCTCGTATACAGACTAAGACACAGTGGGTCAAATCCAGTTCTTGTTAACAGCAGCAGAAACAGCAACTCAGCTGGTGCTTTGCTCTCCTGGTTGCATCTCTGTAGAACACAGGCATTTCCAGACGTCTTGGTATCAATCTGAGTTATCTCAGATTTATATCAGGAAGCCTATAACAACTGGGAGTGTTATTTGGCCCATTAATTGCAGGAGAATAGCATCTAATTGCATTGTAAATGATTATGGTGAAGCCACTGCACTGTACTGAACTCAACTCTCAGGTATTGTATTAGTTTTCCTTTAAAATATAATTTGCAGTGTCTTATGTACAAAGCAAAACTATGTCCAAAACTGAAAATCGAGTATTGTATTTAACCTTAAAATAAACAAAGAAATACTCAACTAAAATCGGTACTGTATCATGTACAGAAAATCCAGATGAAAGGCAGTTACTACTTCAGGATTACTAAATGGATGTTTCAGTAATTTTTTGAGAAACACTTCATATAAGCAGATGAGGAAAATTGAAATACAATTAAGAGATTCTTATGAAGATAGGTGAAGGATTGTTTACCATTCGTTCCCACTGCCCCCATAAGCTGTCCTACCCATTCTTCATCCTGCTAGGAGTTAAAGTAGAAATGGCTACGAGCCAGTATGAGTTAGCCCCAAGGAAATTCCTGCAGAGTAGCAGGAGGCTTGTTGGGGAGGGGGCTTGAGCATTTCTGCATTCCAGCTCTCTCCAGTGGCTGTAATGACCTACCGAGGCCATCTGCAGCCACATTTCTGTTTGGGCAACACCCAGGCTGCTCTAACCTGGGATACAGACCAAAGTAACTCATCTGGCTGAGGATACAGATGCAGAAGTGATATAGAACTCCCTTCCTTGTATATGAAGTACTGTACTGATACAGTGATTTATTTGGGTCATTCATTAAACTCTTGAAGGACTTGGCCCATATAAGTTAAAGTCAATGTTCAAACCTCATAAGACAAAGAACACCTCATCTATACACTTATGATAGAAAATCACCAGCATAACAAAAATCAATAATTTATGTCATAAGGCTTTGCAATACTCTTGTAGCAGTTTGTTCCAAAATAAGGCAGTACAAGTTATTAAACAAGCAATGTTTATTTATAATATAACCATAGTTTGTATCATGACTGGGGTTCATTTTCCTCTGAGTGGAAATATTTAACTCCTGTTAAGTTTAACAAGAGGTTACCTAGCGTGTATTTTGGCAAGAGAAAAAACCCTAAATTTTAGCATTAATCTTAAGCAAGATTTCAACTTGAAAGAGTCTTGAGACTACCTTGTACTAACACTATCTTAATTGGTTTGAAATCTGGATTTTGTGTGTGATGTGTACATACAGATAAAACCAACTCACATTAACCTTAAATTGCACATTTTAGGGTAATGGGAAATAATGGTGTGTCACCTTTCTGTAAACTGCACAGCTCTGTCTGTGAAGACACTGTTAGCAGAGACAACGATAACATCTTTGAAGAATTCTCTCCATTTCTAAGAATGTTTTTTTCCCTAGCCTTGCTTTGCCCAAGAAAATTAACTCTCAGTAATTTTCACAACAAGAATAGTGGAGGACATTTCTCTTAGATTTGAAAAAGACACAACATTTTGGCATTCCCTATTTACAGTTTGGGGAATCTCCTTGCTCACACAGGCACTCTCACTGAGGACAGTGAGGCATCGTAGATATATAGCTGAAGTCGAATCTGGCCCTTTTCATTTTGTGAAACTGCTTTGATCATGACTCTCTCAAGACATTATTTTAAACTAGAATGCAATTGACCGCTATTGCACCATATGTTCCTTATGTGTGAGCTCTGTCTTGTTCATTAATTTTTATGCCACTACTGTTGGAATTCAGCCAGTGTAATGTGGAGGCAATTAGCAATGTCAGAGTGTTCATGCCAGCATATAAAGAGAGAGAAAAAGAGAGAAATGGGGAGATTATACTTCCTGCTACAGGCAAGGGTCCTCTTCAGAGAGTTTTCTTTATTTTTTTTTTAATGTTATTTGAAAACTGAAAATCTAATAAAAATAGACAGGTGACAAGAAATAAAAGTCTTGTTATAGAAGTCAGATTTGCTCACTTATAAAACCTCTTCCATAGCTTTTTAATATGTTCGCCTAATTTCAGAGAACGAAACTGAAGTTGCCCTGTGGCTTGATGACCTCGTCTTCTAATCTTACAAACACTGCTGCCTGCCTTAGCTCTGTATCAAAATCCTTAATTTTAGCCTAAAAAAAAAAAAAAAAAAAAAAAAGCCTGCACACACTGCAACAGAAATGTCCATTAAATAATACATGTTCCTATGACATAGCATTTACTGACCAAATCTGTGGCTTCCTTTTTTCCTAAAAAATGAACTACTACAGCAAATCTTGCCATTTGTGATCTATGGTATTTGCTACTTCTGGTGATATTTGTGCTCTTAACTATTCAAGACTTAAAAAAAACCCCCAAAAAAACTGAAGCTCCATTTCCCATTCTAAGCATACACACAGATATCTCCCTTTCTCTTCCAGTTTGGAAACGGGACAGTTTTAGAATATAATTTCTGCCTGATTCATGATACAAACACACCTCACAAAAATTCTGTATTATTAGAAATCTTGTGCCCATAAATCCAAAGGTAGAACTCTACTAGAATTACGTCTCATAGTACATTCCTGTTGAAGTCCATATTATTCTCCCTTGAGAGAAAAGATTAAAAAAAAAAACAAAACCAAAAACCCACTACATACACAAACTTCTTCATAGTTCAAGATTTAATAAAATTTTATTGTTCTGGTGTAAATATCTTCATGTATGTTTACTAAGTATATACCCTTCATATATGTTTACTAAGTATATACCTCAGAAAAACCTGAATAATCAGAAGGATGGCTCAAGCTGCCAAATCTAAATCCATATTCACCTATGCTTCCTTCCATGTCTTAAGTGATTCAGACTCAGGCTTGGGTTTCACAGTCCATTAAGGAGGCAGACAACTTTCAAGTTCGCTGGGGACAGAATTTTCAGTTCCATAGTGTTTAATGGTTTAATTATCTATTTGCCTGAGAAGTCATTAAGCAATTCTGCACTAGTAATATGATTATAAAGAGATACCCCACTACAGTCATTTCAATACCAGTTACAGTAGAACGATGCTGCTTGTAGTAAGGGTCTTACGGCTTAGTGGTTGCCTTTCAGTTTTGAAAGCCTGGCAAGTACGTGAAGGTAGTTTGACTAATCCACCTTAATTCCTGCTGGATATTTACCCTCATTTCACCAAACATAGCACCTGGCCAGTTTCATGGTGTACAATCGTCATTAAAGAATCCCACATGGAACTTACCAAAGGCATTGCAGCACTTAACTAACAGCCACAAAGAGACTGATCCAAAGCCCACTGAGGTTCAAGTCATGGCTTATTGGGCTGAGTAATAATATATGCAGTTTGGCAGTATTACCTGCCTGCACTCCAGCTACTGTCATTTGTTCAAACTTCATGAGTAATAGAATTCAGAGGTTTCAGTAAGTTTCTAAAGCACATCAGAGAAGTGTCAAAACCTTCCTAAATTGGGAGCTCTTGTGCAACTTAGTCAAAACCAAATGTTTTGGTTGCATGACATTAAAAAGTTTGTTGAAAAGTTGGAATTAATCACTTAATACAAACAAAATACTGTGTTTAATTAAAACTATGTGTTAGATTTAATGTTGAGAAATAGAAGTGGAAGAAAGCTACAGACTTCCAAAAGGACAGATTTTTGTAGCTCAACAGCTTCCACGTGCCCTTCTGTGTCATCCTCAGTGGATGCAGGAAGAGACCTGCAAGGTGATTTAAATAAAGAGTAAACCTTAGCTTTACACTGGAGACAAAGTCATACTAATCATTACTGAACATCTACTTATTCTACTGGTAAGGGGACAAATCATGTACTGGCATATGTCCAGTGAAGTCAACTAAATTACCAGAGCAATACAGTTTAACTGATAGGAGTGAGCAAAGCATTGACATTTGAAAAGAATGTGCTTTGCTTACTTTCATGCTGTTTGCAGTAATAATACAGGGGAGTTTCACTTTAATTGCATGTTAAGAATAGAAAAGAAAGGAGACAGCTTAAAGACCAGACATGAAGTGATTGGATTAAGCAACAAAACCCAGCACTACTGAGTAGTTGGATAATTCTGCAGTCAAATGTTATTAGACCAATTAATATAGTCCCTCCACTGCAAACTAATCCAGCAATTCCAGTTTAGCTAAGTTTTGGGGGGATTGGTGGCTGTGGGTTTTTTTTGTTGTTTGGTTGGTTTTTGTTTGTGTTTTTGTTTGCTTGGTCAGGTTTGGTTTTTGTGGTTTTTTTTTTTATATAAGTTGATTTATTTGGATGTAGCACGTTGAGACTGATATAGGAAAAAAAAAATCTTTTATGGCTTCATAGAAGTCTCACAATAGTAGTTAGGTTTTGTTCACAGATCACATTAGCTTGTCAGACATTTGCATCATCATTTCAGTGCACTGTCGTCCACCTTTTCTGATCACCCAGGGAAGAGGGGCAGTGAACTCTGCTCACCAAGACTGTGCAGTTGTCTGCCCTGTGGCTCTCCTCCTCTGGCATTCCCTTCCAAGGCCTCCTCACAATGTTCCTAATGTGTTCAGACACCAGGGATGAAGGGAGGGGCTGTGCATTCACTGTGAGGCATGACAGAAATGTCAGCTACAATCACAAACTTGCCCCAACCAATTCTGCTTCCGATATAAATTGTGCGTCAGACGCAGAGTTGGCAGGAAGTAGTTTCATAGGCAAATGGTAACAAGGGCAAGGCAATTGTATTGCCGAAGCAAATCTCTACTTTGTTTCCTCCTGTCCTTGTCTACAGCTCTCTCCAAGGCCAAAGTAATCACACACTATGAAAGACAAACTTCATTTTTTCTGCCTCAAAATCTAAGGAATGTGCTGCATACTATAAAACTGCAAGTGAGTGGAAATAGTCCTGGGCTCTGTGATGACCTAGGCACAGATAGCATTTAGTTGCTGAAAAGATACCTCCTAACACAAAATCTATCAGTCTCTCCAGCACCGTAACACACATACGATGTAACCCTGTCATCCACCTAGAACAGCGTAAGTATCCCCCAGTTTAAACTCATGGGTATTTGATACTTACAAGGATTCCCTTCTAGCTGTAGATTTGACACCAGAGGTTC
Organism: Ramphastos sulfuratus; assembly: GCA_013399055.1. Taxonomy (NCBI): domain Eukaryota; kingdom Metazoa; phylum Chordata; class Aves; order Piciformes; family Ramphastidae; genus Ramphastos; species Ramphastos sulfuratus. The sequence continues at coordinate 234,295 of WBNM01022360.1, read as the reverse complement.
CTTTCTTTTTCTTGAGAACCCCAACCACCACAGACAGGTTAGTTGAACTCCAATCATCTCCTTCACTGCAGGACTTTGTGTATTATGCCCTGGGCAGCATTAAGCACTAGCAGTAGCACCCTGTACTGTGTAGCTTGTACCTACGTACATCACATGAGCTATTGCCTAAGTATCACAGCTGTGGAAAGTACTCTACCTTCCAAGATTATGCTTTGGCCACATTTTCAATCTTCTCCCCTCCAAGTGAAGACCAAAAAGATCCTCAACTCAAAATGCAGGATTAAAGGTAAGCAATATTAAACAAAAAAGTCTACAACATAAACTGATGTAGTTACTCCTTAATGTGATCCACAGCAGTTGCTGGCAGAAAAAAAGAAATTCTGGCTCCTGAGGTCACCTTTTGCCCACAGTTTTCAGAGGAAGGAACTGTGACATTAACCTTCTATCCTAGGTCTGCAATGGATCTGTCATGCACTTTTGAGCACATCACCTAAAATTCCCACACCTTCCTTTTCTCATATACAAGATAATCAACATTACCTATCATCTGACCCACCCAATCAGTCTGAATTTACCTTTTGTGAAGGACTTGAGATTCTTTGTGATAAGGAGTCATATATGTGAAAATTAAAACAAAACTATGACAAAAAAAAAAAAAAAACAAACAAAAAGAAACAACCAAAAACTGAACATCCAAGGAGAATTAAATAAGAGATCGGCTTGTAGTTTTCATGTGCAGTCATCTGACTCAGCTCTTCAAGGAGTGCCAAGGGCTAAATTCATCCTTGAGCTATGCTGGCTTCTGCCAATGTAAACCAGGACACGTGGCCTCTGCCAGCAAAGCAGGGAGAGGCTGCAACAGCGGAAAGCACCCACAGCCTTCCTCTTTGTTGGGGGTCTAAATGCAGCAGCACTAAGAGAAAGCAGCCTGACCAGTGTAAGTTGACAGCTATGGCAACTCAAGGCATCATGGTGTCAGCATCTTTACTGTGGGCTCAACTCCAGAGATTAAAGCAGATTTTAAAGCAGTCTTTGGCAGAGCCTACTGCAGTAGGAATAATGGCAACCAAACCTCTCAGCAAACTGAGCAAGGTGAGCTTATGATGGACGTGTCACAAGCACGAAGAGAAATAAACCCACCTCTAGGGATTTCATCCACCTTCAGATTTTTCTATGCTGTTTGTGTCACTGGCTAAGTTTGCCAGCCTGTGTTGCATAACACAACTTAACGTACAGTCAGATCGAGCCTGTGATTTAACTGGGAAACAGCTGTGTGACTCAGATGTTTTAAGGGGAGGGCAGTTTTCTGTGTACAGAAAACTGTCCTCATTCCACCATGAACAAAGAGTGGCAAAACCACAGGCACCTCCACTATGCCAGTATATTGCTGCAGCATAGCAGTCCTCACTTGGCAAGATATTAAAAAAAAAAAAAAGATTAGCAAGTATAATAGCATTTTACTGTGCTCTTTGGAGTGAAAAAAAATCATTTGTATGCTACCACTACTGGTCCAAAACCACAATGCTGAAACTAAACAGGGAATCCATATCTGAACCTTCATCCAAACCCCACCCTCTGGGTTCAGTTCTTTGTTGAGATTCAAGACTGGAAGGTACCTATTTTCTGTCTTCTGGGAGGTTGGCATTTTGCGAGGCCTCATCAAATTCATACACTTCGCAGCTGAGTATCTTGGGAGAAGAATCTTAATTTTGATTGCCACAAACCAGACTTGCCAACCTAACTGACAAGCCCTAAACTAAGTCTCAACCAGAAGCATGCATCACTGCCCAGTCTCTCTTGGGGTGGAGCTCTGCCAGCAGAAGAGGCCAGCAGCCGCCCAGGTACAGCTCCATTACATTATGAGGATGGCTCCAAGTTTAATCTGGAGGAATACACAAAGATTTGGCTTTAGGTAAAGGCTAAGTTGTGACTGAGTGTCTCATCTTGGTCCCTGTTGGAGTGGAGCCCAAAACCACCACACGCTTTGGCACTGTTTGTTGTACTTGGCAATCTTCGCTCAAGCTAGGTGGGTGCATTGGCAGGACTTGTGAGGAACCCCTCCTCTTTAATTGGTGGGAATGTACCTGTAAGGCTGAGCTGTGTTTGGTAAGGCTAAGTGTTCCCGCAAGGGAAAACGACTCAAGACAATGCAGTTGGTGTTTAGAGTAACAAGACAGGATGACTGAGGCACTCTTTCATGTTACCTGGAGGGCCCTGTTAAGCTCTCTTACTGCTTTCTGTTGTTTCACCGTGAAACTGTGTCCCTTGCATTAAAGGGAAAGCTGAGAAATAGTGAGACAGATCTAGAGTTTTTTCTGAGTAACTGAGAAAAATCTGGACCACATGTAGCTTCAGTCACTATTTTGTTCCATATCAGAGGTTAAAAAACAACTTAACACAAACACAGTTTTGCTGTAAATCGTCTAAAGCAATCAACAGCTGCAACCGCTGCTCTTTTTATTTACTAAAACAATGTCTTACGAACAGGAAGATTACATGAAAATTAAACTTTGTTCTACTTACAGGTTGCCTAGTGCTTCTGGGGTTTTTTTGTGCGACAAGAGTTGGTGATGATTATACATTTCTTAAAGCTAAGTATACATTTCATGCATTGACTTGAGAGCTATTAATTCTACAAGCATGGAATATAAGGGGTTTAAGCTGTGTCGCAATTTCAACGTTAGTGGGAGTGTTTTCTCCAAGCCCCATGCTTTTGCATTAGATGACAGAAGGCTGTAATATCACTTCCTGCACAAAATTAAAGATATTCAGAAGTATGTGACCTCTGCTGTCTGAGCTAATGGAGTCTCAGATACATCAGGACTGAAATCGCAATTATTACAAACAGTTGAAATATCATATCTCATATTCTAATCAGCAGAGGGCAGTGGTAGATAAAAGCCATGCACCGGTCTGAAATGCTGTCTCCAAACTGTTTGGCTGCCATGAGTATGATGGCTGCAAACAAACTGGACAGAGAAACACAAATCTCAGATTTGGTGCTTTTGGCCATGCTCCTCTGCTCACTCTCTCCCAACTCTCCTCCTACCTCCCACTCCTCCCGTTTTTCCTGCAATGGATGGTACCCTCAAGGCCAAATGTCTTCAACAAGGTTTTTTCCCTGAAAAGCCGGCAGGAAATAAAAATGCTCAGAACCTTGTGGGATCAAGTTCTTAATGGCTCTAAATGAGAGTAAACACATGCACATGTGCATGCATGCACACACACCCAGCATCTATTTGTCAGACCTTTTTACCAGACACAAGGAGAGCACAAGCTGGAAAAATGACTGTTGCATGGTGGCAAGGGGTCTCAGAGGCACGGAGGGAGTAAGTTTTAGTGAAGTCTCTGCACTTAGCAAATTAATCAATTCATTATGCAGTGTTATGGTTACAATTAAATGTTAAGTGCCAAGAAATACAGCAAGAACGTTACATTTTGCTACATTAGCTCACAAGTACACAGGTACTGTCACTGACACAACACTGACTTCTCAACCTGTGCAACTGAGTAGGAAAAAAGATAGATACGGACATTGTTAGAGTATCTGATGTTCTACAGTGACATTTATGTACATTTATATATATGAAGAACTACACAAAATTCTAACTTTTCCTGATCTAAAATATCTTATCCTGGCGATATTAAAGCATACAAAAGAAGCTTACTGAAAAATGGAGAGATTCCAAGTGGGAGCATAAAACCAAAGAAATAGAGGCCAGGTCAGAAATACTGGAAACAGGAATTCTGAAACAACTATTATTGTATTTGTTTTCGGTAGGAAAAAACTCCAAAACTCCAGCCCTATTTAGTTTATTACAGGTAAGGGATAATTTTGCCACAACAGAGTGTATCTTTATGCCTTATTACAATTATCTTTGAAGAGAATGACTGTTGACTGTAAGAAGCATGGTGCATGCATGTCTTTATATATAAGCTGCTAGAAGATGAATGGCAAGAAATACTGATTCACTTAAAAAAAAAAAAAGAGAGAGAAAAAAAGAAAAAAAGAGAAAGAAAATCCCCTGTACCTTAACTGGTGAAAGGAAAAAAAACCAGTGACTATTACACGAACAACTTGCCATAAATGGAACATTTGTAAGGATGAGACAGTTTCACCTGCGTGGCTGCAGAGTGGACAAGACATGCAAGTGGCACACTGGTCTGACTGATGAGTACTCTCCTGTAAGGCTTTGCCTCAGCATGCCTACACCTGCGTCACCTCCTCAGTTCTGAAGGCTTCAAGTTCAGTTTGGTCTACAGCCATTCCAGAGACCTATCTGCAATTGTCAGTCTTTATAACTGTTGAATGACACTTCCTATCAGCAGCTACTTAATGAAAGAGGCTTTCCAAGAGAAAGATCAAATGTCAAGTCTACTTTGCCCTCTCCCTCTCTTTTGGAAAACCGTGCACATCCAAATGGGAAAGACTATTTAGCTGCCATCTCGCAGGATTCCACAGCAGTTCTTTAAATGTGGCTCAGTTTCATCACTGGGCTGTTATCTCTTACAGCTGGATTCACTGAGGGAAAGCACAATAGCCTTTCCTCCCACCCCACGGCACTGATGAAGGCACTGCTGGTATTGTAGGTTACATGGAATAATCACAGCTGAATAGCTTTGCCAGCCCACGTCCAAACAATGCTTTCACCTGACTCTGCTACTTGGAGCCTCATCCTACTGCTCTTACCAGTAGAATTCTTGAATCAGGAAATACTGGCAGGAACTATATCTAAGTGTGCAACAACTTTTTTTAAAAGTACAACTTTATTCTTCTCTTGTTTCAAGTATTCAACGTTTTGAGCTAAATTTAGCTGAAGAACATTTACATGGAGGAACAAACCCCACATTTACTGTGCTAAATAATGTCATTCTGCTTACATGTGCTTGTATGTAAGCAATAGTGAATGGACCCTTTACGATCACAAAATGAACAAATGCATGCTGGTACAGTCTTCCATAGCATACACCACATTAAGGTACCTTATAGCAGCAGTAAAGAGAAACAAAAGCACAAACCAAACACTGTACAGGTAGAATGAAACATTTTTTTCTTAGCAAGATGTAACTGTCTTCTTTGCCAGAGCATGAAGAAGTTTCTTGTTAGCAAGTTGGCAACATTTGAAGCATTATTTCCTGATTAAGTTGATAGCTGGTATTCATTGCAATCACTTGAGGATATCTTAGCATACTGTGCAATTTTAACTCCTCCATAACATATCTGGAAGTAAGCCTTCCAGGCTATCTACCATTGACTCAGCTACTCAATGACCAGTGACTTTGCTGTGGTAGCAATAACTCCAAAGTCCTGTACACTAAACACCAAACCTTTGTAACTACAGAAACAATACACTCAGCAACTATTCATTTGCTGCCTTGTTTTGCTGGGAAAAGCCCTACAACTTTCTCATACCCTGCCTAACAAAAGCCCTGCATGGATTTCCTCCTACATGATATATGGGAACACACTGCTTTCTCAGAAAGAGCTGTGACTGGTAATCATTGCCCAGATTCATGCATCCTGCCATTGGACTGAGGCTTGGCAGTGGTCAGTATGCAAAGTGCTCCCACGCAAAGCTAACCTCAGAGGGAAAATTCATAGAGAATCCATCCCATGTAGACTCCAGAGGCAAAGTGCAGCTGTCTGCAGCTATCCGAATGTCTCAGGCTTGGTCATCTTGATCTTTTTAATGACCTCGCATATCAGTAGAATACAGGCATCTGTTCAAAAGAACCTAGCAGCTCCTGACAGAGCAGAGCACACATCAAAGCAGAGTGGGTCAGATTCTGCCCTCACTGGATGCATTAATTCAGAATAACTGAAATGAAATCAACAGAATTATCCATCATTAACACTACAGCAACCAAGAGCTAAATTTGCACTCTTTTCTTTTCACTGCAACTTCTACAGACATGGGTTTTGTACTTTAAAAGAGCTATATGCTTTATAGCCTAACTATTTTTTATTTTCCTTCAGCAAAATCAAGGGTAGAAGGTAACAAGAGATTGACTATATTTCTGTCAGAAGTTTTTGTGGCTGGCATTACTGAAATGCCAGCAAATGCAACAGATCTGCCACACATCTCAGGGTGCAATGAGTTAATCTCATTTTGAGCAGATCATCTGTATCAGCCCAGATGCTTGGTTGGGAGGAAATATAACCCAAGTGTCTGGACTAGTGTAACAGATGAAAGAATAAAAACATTTTTATATAGTGTGCTTATGAAGTATTCTATTTTCTGTGCTGTACCAGTTACGTTTAGAATGTTCCTTCAAGGTTTTTCTTTTCATACTGAGAAAAATAGATCTTCATGCTTCTTGTTAAAAAACATCCCTGCCTAAATGTCTAACCTCTGTGAAAACTGATCCTTTGCTGCCAGTCTACATCTTTATTATGTCTTCAAAATTCTATGTTAAAATAAACCAAAGACAATAGAAATCACAGTAAAGTGCCACTTAAAGTCAATGTAAAGTTTATAATCCTATGCAGTCCATTCTTCTATTATGCTGATGACAAGTTAATTTGGGTGATAAAATAGAAACAAAAAGCAAGGAAGTAATCCTGTTTTACAGAATATTATTCAAACAATAATAGCTTCCTTTGCATAGCACTTATTTCATTCCATCATTACTAGTATTATTACTACTATCTTAAGCCATGACAGATTGTGAAGGGTCAAAGATAATTTTTATCAATCAGCCTCCCTTTGTCTTTGGCAGGTTTAATCATGTCACTTGGAATGTAGCATGAGGGGCCTGATGAAATTGGAAAAGCATGTGAAGATAAAAATCACTCTCAGATGAATTCAGACACTTCCTGCCACTCTGCAGATGCCACAGTGCTGCAAGCCACCCTCCCAGGAGAGATGATTCACCTGGAAGGAGGGCCAGGCTCTGCCAGATGTGTAGGAGGCTGCCTGAGACCCACATGCTAACACTGTCTCAATTGTATGAAGCATATGCTTTCAGTCAAGGGTGAAAAATGCAGGCACCAGCACATGCCAAAAGTCTTTCAAGCATGGCCCACCAGTCAGCCTGAAGCTTAATGCACTGATCCATCGAGTCAGCAGATGTGTGTCACCACAGTACAAGTTGAAGCTGGTTAAAGCTATAAAAGAGTGAAGTGACCTAATCCAGACATTCAAATCTCACAAAGAAAACCATATTGTTGTCACTTTGGGGGGCTTAATGTGGGACTTTAAGCACAAACACTGAAAGACTTCTTGGAGTGAAAAAAAAAAAATTCCGTTGCTGTGAAAGCATAAATCCCAACCCTGAGCTACACTTGTACTGATTTCAAGTTGATCTGATAAAAGCATAGCATGGCTTTCTTTTTTAGTACTGCACATACAAAAAAGGACATCTGCAGAATTTTATTGCTGGAGCCATAAATGCTCCTTATCCGCTTGGTTTGAGGCTGAAGTCCAAAAATACCTGGACAGAAAGTTTATTTGCAAAGTACCACTACGTACTTGGTAGAGCCAGTGAGTTATACAACATATTCTTTCACTCCTGGCAGAGTGCTGCCAGTGTCAGATAGGAGTGCAGCAGCAGAAGCTGGCTCCATAATGCCTGGGAACTCCTCCCTTCTTTCCATTTAATCATCATTTAGTGGGTACAGTATTTCCTGACACACTCAAAGTCAAAGCACACTTTACAACAAAAAAATTCACCTTGTTCACACACAGAACAATTTGTTTAAAGAAACCAGATCTCCTTAACACTCAAAGATCAGCCCAACACTGGATGTGTGCAAACCCACTTCACTGTCGACAGCAGTTGTTTCAAACAGCTTGTTCAGAGGTAGGTGATAAGATATAGTTCTCACTGGGCAAACACAATTAGGCAGATGTAAAGACTTTCTTGAAGTCTTTTCACCTGGAATCCAGTTCACAGAGCTTTCTTAAGTATTCCTGTCTGTAATAGCCAGGTCTCTGGAAGAATACTGATGTTTCACAATGACCTCATTGTGCTTTGACATAGCTTTCCCAAGCTGTGGCCTGTGGCAAATGCACACCTGTTCCATTTATGCCCAAGAGGCCAAAAAAAAAAGTAACTCGAATATTATTTGAAGTTCAAACAACAAACAGGGCTCTTCTGCCTTAAGAAAAGTCCATCCTGCAATTCATTTTGAAAAAAAAAAAGAAAAAAAAAAAAAACCCTAGAAATGTAAAAGTTAACTCTT
>WBNM01022360.1:181310-224984 GCA_013399055.1 Ramphastos sulfuratus | reverse complement strand
TGACCTTCCCCAGAACAGAACCAACCCAACCTTGACCTTCCCAAGAACTGAACCAACCCAACCTTGATCTGCACAACCAACCCAACCTTGACCTTCCCCAGAACAGAACCAACCCAACCTTGACCTTCCCAAGAACTGAACCAACCCAACCTTGATCTCCAAAACCAACCCAACCCAACCTTGACCTTCAAGGCAAGGACCTGCTTTAGAAAGCAGAAGCTGACTGAGGATGGTACCAAAGGACCCAAGTTGCCTGGGACTGAGTTTTTTTGGGTTTTGGAGATTGATTTGATCCCCACTTTGGGGAGGTTTTGACTCCCATGGAGGAGACATCCAGCTGCAGAAGCACAACACTTGGTATAGTCACTAAGCAGTTAAAGATTGGCTTCTAAATTTAATATAAAATAAAATAATATAAAATAAAATAATATAAAATAATATAAAAAAATAAACCTATCAATATTTACAATTTTGAATAATCATAGCTGTGTTTCTCCTGCTTCTTTGGAGTGAGCCATTCTATAGCACTATGTTTATGTAATGTTCACTACCAAAATCATCTGGCTTTGCATAAAAAAAAAAAAAAAAACAACAAACAATCACNCTCCTCCCTTCTTTCCATTTAATCATCATTTAGTGGGTACAGTATTTCCTGACACACTCAAAGTCAAAGCACACTTTACAACAAAAAAATTCACCTTGTTCACACACAGAACAATTTGTTTAAAGAAACCAGATCTCCTTAACACTCAAAGATCAGCCCAACACTGGATGTGTGCAAACCCACTTCACTGTCGACAGCAGTTGTTTCAAACAGCTTGTTCAGAGGTAGGTGATAAGATATAGTTCTCACTGGGCAAACACAATTAGGCAGATGTAAAGACTTTCTTGAAGTCTTTTCACCTGGAATCCAGTTCACAGAGCTTTCTTAAGTATTCCTGTCTGTAATAGCCAGGTCTCTGGAAGAATACTGATGTTTCACAATGACCTCATTGTGCTTTGACATAGCTTTCCCAAGCTGTGGCCTGTGGCAAATGCACACCTGTTCCATTTATGCCCAAGAGGCCAAAAAAAAAAGTAACTCGAATATTATTTGAAGTTCAAACAACAAACAGGGCTCTTCTGCCTTAAGAAAAGTCCATCCTGCAATTCATTTTGAAAAAAAAAAAGAAAAAAAAAAAAGTACCTAGTAATGTAAAAGTTAACTCTTTTAGTGTATGTGAGGTAAAAATAACCCATGGCACATGGCACCTAAGGAGAGAAACACCTCATTGTGCATCAGAAGGTTTTTCCCCCGCCCCCCCACAGACTCATTTCTTATTGACAAGCACTGAACATTACCATTTCTTAATAACTGAGGCTTTTTGTAGCCCAAATCAGGACTAAGCTGGTAACCACACTAGGAATCACACATATGTATCATGAAAAGAAGGTTGCAAGACTAACATCTGTGTAAACTAAGTACAGGACAAGAGGCAACAGAGATACAAGCCACAGGTGGTACTGCCAGGAACAGAAGTACAATGTAACATATGCATGTTATACACACAGACACACTTCCACACATAACATACATGTCTCCTGTGCTACTCCAACCCAGATAATACAGGATGTTTTAAATTATGATGATCAAAAAGGTTTTGAATTAATTGGGTTGGACTTTGGCAACTGCCCTTGTACGAAACGCCTTGTGCATATCAGCTCTACCATACTTTGCATCATCAATAGTCTCTATTAGCAAATTTGTCCTTTGACCCCAATAGCACTCATCTGCCCATTTCCACAGCTCTTCCTCCACCAAAGCACATTTTGGAGTGATTTCAGGGGAAATTCTTTGATTCCAGTGCTGGAGCATTAGTGAGAAGGAAAGAGGGAAGAGATAATTTGTTTCAAAAGAAAATGAGTAAGACAGAGCACCATAACTATGATTTTTATTCACAACTCCTCCTCTCTTGCATCCTTTGTGAAAGAATTGTCTAATGCTACTTTCCCTACCCAAAAAGCTTTTATTCCTCAGCGGGGTAAAAATATGCTGGAGCTCCAGTGGAAGAGTAACTGGATGCTAGAAGAGGAATCGAAGTGAAAGGGTTCTCAAGACAACCCCTCACGGTGCTTGAAGGTTTTGCCTTCAACTGTCTTCAGCAGGAGCCAAAATAACAATATTAATATTTGTGCAAGATACCAAAAGGTGTCCACAGTGATGCGAAGAAAAAGATAACTGTGAAAGAGCAGAACACAAAAAAATAGGAGGTATAGTTGGAGTTTTCTTATACTGTAAGATAAAACATGCCTTTGCATTACCTAAATGCCATTAAAAACTCACAGGGTAGCATTTGTTTTCATGGTTTTATATATGTTGCCTCAGCATTAGCCAGGGTAAAATCGAATTATTCTTCATTCTTAAGACATTGATCAATTTTCTGTACTATGTGTTATAGATCCATCAATTGCTTATTTATCTTTTTTTGGGACCAATATAAAGAGAACAAATTCAGAGCTCCTCAAGGTTACCACTTTTTTCCTTCAGTTGCATGGATGCTAGTGAGCACAACAGCAGCACTGCTGTGACAGTGCTACCAGCTTGTGCACCTGAAGAGTTTAAGAAAGATGACATTCTGAAAAGCAGAAATGCATTAAGTGAGACATGTTTATGCTTTTTTTGCAAAAATAAACTGTTATTAAAGAGTTAAGCCACTGTATGTGTGGGCGAACTGCTTTCTGTAATTGCTATCTATACACAGATCTTGAGAGAGATGTTGATCTTCTGAAATGAAGGCTGCAGACGCAAGTCTTTTTAAACCAATAAAAATACCAACATTTAAGTGGGTTTTATTTTGCCATAGATCCTTTGTATGTAAATCACTCAGGTCGGATAGAAAATTAAAGACTTCTCCTTGGACAAAACGTTATCACTTGAACATGGCTGCCAAGAGAAATCTAATCTGTATTTGACAAGGTGCTCCACTTTTCCACCAGAGAGTCTGTTTATATGATGTATATTTGTAATTTAAANCACCAAACTACCAGAAGAAAAACCTTCTTCAAAAACTTGCCCCTCTTACATTCCAATCAAAGCACACTTATGTGTGTATGCAAGCTCAGAATTATTTCAGATGGCTCTAAAATACCCTAAATAAATATTTTTAAAGGCCTGTTCTAGTTGTGCATATCAAGTAGTTATTTCTACCTTGCGGTGGAATAACTATGTAGAAAGCAGTTAAAGACTGAAAACTAGACCTGACTGCTGCCAGCGTTGGAACCTCTCTCATTGCTCTGTAGTCCAGAGTTTTCCTTGTGTAATACCTTAGCCAATATAACCTCACCATAATACCTTATATCTTACAGTCAATGTGACCACACATTTTCCTTTCCTTGGGCTTGATCTTGCAAAACATTTTCTTCCACAAGTAATCTTCTCTTACAAAAGGTATGTACCATGGAGGTCTGTATTCAACTAGGAAAAATACTTCTTCTGAAGATGGAATTAGAACAGGAGTGCCAAGCAAGCAGCTGGTGGGCTTACCTAGCCTGCAAAATATCTCCTGGCCCATAGATTCCCTATGAATGTTGGCTCATGTCAAAACTGCATAGCATTGCATGGGGCAGAGTGCTGACTCACACCATAAGATTTCACAAAGCTCTGCAGACCTGTCTGGAGGTACCAGTTCAAGCCTGGAAGTAGTAAGGTCACATTTGCATTGAATCTTCCTCGTAGGGTTTAAGCTAGGAAGAAACACTTTGCAAGGGTAGTTATGCCACTTCGCCAAAGCAAATCAACCCCAAACTGGTTCAGACAGTGCCAAATATCAGGGAGCAGTATATTACTATTCAAATTTAGATTTTATCTATGTATAACTGTATAGCATTTAGTAACTTTACTGTAAGTGGCTCTTCTACACACCAGAATGTAAAGCAGATTTGGCATTTTCAGATTACAGACTGGTGCCTGCAGTTTGCAATTCCAAGGTTTATTTTGATGCTTCAGGCTATTTTCCTTTGATAATGGTCACAATTCAGTGTATTCCACATGCTTAGATCTGGCTGGCTTTTCCTTTAGCATTTGGACCTGAAGGGAAACGAGAACTTTTTCTAGCCTCTTATGTCACATTAATGGACTAGATTTTACAGCCCTTGAATCTCCAGAAGACACAAACTAGTTTCTGCTCTTTCCTTGCACCCTAAAAGGAGTGTTACAGTGAAATCTAAATAAGTCTCATTTTTCATCCTACTAGAACTATGAAAGTAGACACAAGATGGAGCAACACTTGTGCTCCCCCGGAATGCCAGACAATATTCAAACAACACTCAGCAGAACCACCTGAGGTATATTTGCTCCATACTGTTCCCAGCACCAGACAGGCCCCCAAAGTAACTGTGATTCATTATTTCATTGAGTTTGTATATGAAGTCAGTGGGAGTTGTCAGGATCAGCCTTCCTATATTTGTGGAAGGAAATATTTTCTTTTCTTTAATATCTCGTAGCTATCCTACCTGCAGACATGACATTTGTTACAGGTTCAGCCAATTAAGTAAAATACTTCTCTTAAAATCCACATTTATTCACTGACTTGACTACTTATTTTCCAAATACTTGTTGCTCTTTTTGTGTATAAATCTTTATTCCTACACAATGATCTAGCTGTGGTGTTTGTAGTTTTTTGACAATAATTCACTTCAAAGGGCACACTCTCCTCAAGTGTGACGGATGACGACTTGTGCACAACTAGTCTAGCGCAGACCATTGGATTCTTTCACTTCAAAGAGTCAAAACTGCAAAGATGATGAACATGCTGTGTGTTTTAGAAAGGATCATGTATAGCGTAGCACCTACATTATGTTCATTCCCATGAATGAAGCTGTGACCTTATTGGCTGCTTAGGGGAATCATCTACACTTTCCAGTGCTGTGGTTGCAGTTAGGTCTAATACATATTCTAGTGTTTCTAATAAAATTATTTGCATCCTTATACACATACTGCTCCTACATAATGCCAAAACAAATGGATTACCAGCAATGCAAACCTGTGCTGCTACCTCAAGGCTACTGAGGGCAGCGAGATGGTTACATTAAAAAGAGTCTGTGGAAGGAGATGGTCCAGGGAACAGGTAATGGTTTTGTGGTTTTCACAGTGGTCTTAGGGATTGGTATTTCAGTTTAAGACTTGCATTTTACTTAAGCCTTTGCCTTGTCCTTCACAATGCAACTACAAATTGAGTCCTTATGGTTATGCTGGCCCTGCATCCAGGCAAGCTATCTCAGCTTCAAGAGAAAAGTCATATTTTTCCCCCCATATACTGAGGCACAAATTTTGAAGTCAAAGCATTATTAGAGAGATGCCAAAAATTACTTCATTCCCTGCTGAATGCTGACCCTCCAGGTACATTCAGCAACTGCTATAACTAAATGCAACTGGCCACGGTTGACATGCCCTGATACTACATTTGTTCAAACAGATATTCCACAGAGACTGATGCCAGAACACACGCATGTTCCAGCAGTGAAGGCTGTGAAACATCAGGTTGTGACAGCTGGCTTTAAAAGAAAAACTGTCCAATGATATATATGAAAACATAAACAAGAGGACTCTTGTTAGCTCAGGGGATTCAGTCATTTTCTGAATGCTGGTTTTAACTTCGCTGTATTTATCAAACTTATACCTTTAATGCATACATAGTTCCACCTACTTATGAAGTGAACAATTGAGTACAAACTGAAGAGTACCTTCTGTGTGGAGAGATACAAGATAGAAATACAAGATAAAAATGTCTCAGCTTCCTCATTACTTTAATCACCATAACTTGCACAAAGCAAGTAAAAAGGCTATCAAAATGCAGTGTTACTGCTCCACATTCATGTCACAAATCCTGAACCAGATACTTCAAGGTCATGATGTTTGCTGTATTCGTGCTTTTCTCACAGATATTCCCTTGCAGAAACCAGAAAGAGCACAAGACAGTCATCTATAGTTTGAGAGCTACAAGACAGTAAGGAATTTCATGAAGAGTTACAGTTTCTAAAAACACTTCACCAGCAGACAACCTAGACGGTAGCTACTCATCCAATGCAGAAGGAACTACAAGTCCAGTTGCTTTCACTCCAGAACTCTCTTCTGTTTACTAATCAGAAAAAGGTGGGTAGCTGGAAATCTTTAGTCAGCAAGAAGTCCATGACTGCAGTTAGGAAATCCATGACACTCCTACAGGCCTCTTGAGGGAATAGAGCTCAGTCAGGTCTCTCATTTCAGCCTGTGACATAAATCAGACCTTTCCAGGGAATACCTACACACTATTTCTCCACTTTGTAGTACCTTCCCTGCCATTTAATAATTCAATATCACTTTGAAAGTAAGGCTCTAATTTCTATTAGATGCCAAAATTACCTTTACGTTTTCCTCTTTAACTTAATCTTTCCTGTTCACCTTGTATATCACCTAGTGTTACAAAAATCTCCAAACAAGCTCTTTCCTCAGGGTGTAAGACCAAAGGAAAACCCTCACCATATATCATTACCTCTTAGAATGAACACTTATTGCAAAAGGGCACTCGTAGGCTTATGAAGAATAGTAGCTTCAAAGGATAAAATTATATAAATTACAGTCTTTTCATGATTATTTTTGTCCAAAAGCGGAGCTCCTCTAGAAAGAAGGGTGATCATTAAAGCGGAATTTAGAGACAACCCTGCATAATTATTTTTTTCTGCCTTATAAGCCCCTTTAGTATTCATTTTTCCAGTCCTGAAATGTCTATTTGATCATTTTTTTCCTCACATGACATGCGCAAGTGCTTTTCTTTTTTGCCTTACAGCATCATCCTAAATGAGCCAGCCAGCAGTATGTGATTCTTCACCTTAAACAAGAAACATATGTATCTTACACTTCAACCCACAAAAAATCCCCTCATTACACAGTACCTTGCTAAACATGATCCACAGAAATAAAGTCATTACTTCCCGTCTGTCCTCTTCCAGTTCCCTGCCATCATCTCCTCCATTTACATTCTGAAAACGTGAACATCTACTTCTCAAGGTTATTATATAGAAAGACTTCTTTTTTTTTTTTTTTTTTAATAAAAAAGAGTTTTGAAGAGAACTTCACCAGGAGTCTGAAAGGAAAACTCACAGAATCCAAGTTTTAATAAAGGTAAATCACATAAACTGTCATTTTGAAGTATATAAATAGTTTATATTTTTGGAAGGAAACAAAATCACTAAGTCCTAGATAACAATTTGTTGAGTAAGTTGATCCAAAATGATCTTTCTACTAAATGTTAAAATTCATCCTGCTAATTATTTTTGGCTTGCAATCTCTGTCCTGTGTACACAATCAAACAAGTATATCTGTGTGGAAAAGTTACAGGCAATAGCTAGAAAAGAAAAGAATGCCTCCTCAGAGGAAAATGCAGCTCCAACTGTGACTCTATTAAGGATATGAATAGGGTGAATGGTCAGGTTTTGCTTATCCACTTAATAGGCTTGGGGGCAAATGTTATCTGCTTGTCCTGAGTTTAAAAGAGCCACTATTTTCACCAGCAAAGCAAACTCCTCTGGAGCTCTTCTACGAGGAATTCAGGCATGCTGGGAGTAAGCTGGGGTTCCCTTTTTGGTCCTAAAAGCTCAAGGAAAGGTAGACAACAGGGGACAGATGCTGTATTCCTCAGAGTCACCCAGGGCCACTACAAGCCCTGTGTGAGGCCTCCAGCTGATGAGAGTTGTCTACAGACTCTCCCTTTACATCTGCAAAAGACATAGTCCCTGTCAAAAAAGCTTTCTCTGCAATGAAGTGTGGGACACAACTCCCAGGTCTTGAATGATGTGAATATACAGCTTTGATAACAATGGAGATACCTTGGCTTCAAAACCTGAGTAGTTTGACAGAAGACCTTTAGTAGAAATAGTAAGACAGTCTTCACCTATGTTTTCTGCTGCTACTGTACAGTGCATTCATTAAGCAGCACACTTAAAGCCTAGTCAAAGAATGATTTTTCCAACTTTGAAGTAGTCCCAGTTATGTTGCAAAGGTGCACGCTGAAGTAAATAGTAGAGGTCAGTTGCTACAGATTGTATTCTTCCTTTTATAAAATATTTCTTAATGTATGTTTTATAATAACCAAGAGAATTATATTTATAGTGGTTTTTAAAATGAAATCAGAAGTCAATACAGCCCTTAAATTTTATGCTTTGAACTGCACAGCCATGGCATGGTTTTGTCACTGTTACTGTAGAGTGAGCCTGGTATTTCAGATCAAACACAGAATGTAGTCCAGATGTGTTAGCTGTCACTCTGCGAGTAAACATTTCTGATGGACAGCGTGTTAACAGCAGATTATTACTCATGATGTTGCATGATGGTTACAAAAAGTTAGCCTGAGTGTCAGAGATAACACCAGTGAGAACTGGTGGTGGAAATGATGCAGACTGGTATGTTTATGATTTCTGTCTTGTGCCTCCCCCATTTACTCTTCAGGGGAGAATCAAATACGACTTGGAACAACTCCCCATAGGGACTATGGGGGAAGCACAGAGCTATTTCACCTGAAGGGCAGGATTCACACCGAAAGAATATCTATAAAGGAGTATCAAGCAATGCAGTATTAAATTTATAACTGTGCAGTCAAATCATTAAATACATGCAGGTTTGCCTCCAGTGCCAAGCACATTAATTTAGACTGTTATTTATGTGCCCTTTTAAGGGTATACTTCTGAGGTGTCCTAGATTAACAGATGTTAAAGGACAAAACGTTTATCAGTCCATACAACAAAGGCAGGACAAGCAATAGTATCTGCAGCTTAAATTTCTCTTCGTACAGGCTGACCTAAGCCTGGGCCAGAAGAGACCTTTCCAAGACAGAGCCACCATTTATCTTCCGGAAACACTCATCCTTCAGTTTGCAGAGGTTTGCAGGGTGCGTGGGTAACCAACTGCTAACAAAGCATTGTGCCTTTGTGTCCTTGGCACATCTCTAGAAAACAGGATGGAAGGACAAGGCCTGGCATGCAGATCAGCAAATTCCAGTAATCATGCAGTGGGCACCCTCTGTCATGCATGCACAGCCCAAACAAAAAGGCTCTGCTATACCTAGCTTCATGCAGGGTCAAGCCTGAGTATGTCTGTGCTTGCTCCTCAGACTGGAAGCAGTGGCAGCAGAAGCTTTGCTGGCAGTGGTAAAGTAGCTATATTGCAAGTGACAGAAGTCCTGGGGCAAATGTCAGTTGCCCTCACAAGGTGTGAAAGATTGCCCATTTCTTCTAGCTGAGAACTGTTAGCGTAGATCCCAGAACTGCCCTCACGGCCATTACTGGTGGCTGTTTGAGTACAACTACTCAGTTCAGAGATGTTGGGTATCTCCCACTTGTTTGAATACGACTGCTGTGATACTCTGCACCACTTGTCATTCCTGACAACTGAAAGTAACAGGGAGTATCTAACATGCAATCATGTTCCTGCCAAAGACCTGTGTTACACCATAGAGAATTACAGGTGATTATATAAAGGTTATGTATTCATATGCTCACAAATATCACAAGACATGGATGAGAAGTCACTGTATCTGTCACTGCACGACATAAATTCTGACCAGATTACAGTGTCCTTAGAACCAGCCAACCAGCTAGGTCTGATGTAACATCATGGTGCAAATTGTTAAAGAGCAGTTTTGTTTTTCTTGAATTCAAGGACTCACAGAAAAGAGAAAGTGTTGCATGAAGTGTGATTAAGGAAGCTGCTCCATTTTCTTTACTATTTCCTAGCACAAAATGGAACTTGGAAATTTCAGCTGCTTTTAGTATTATTGTACGCAACCCCCCCTAAATGAATGTACCCAGCTATTCCACCTGAGAAAACACAAACTCCCTGCATGTTACAAACCCACACTTTTAAAATTTATTATGCCCCTCTATCACCTCAGGCTAATCTGCACAGAATCACTACCTCCTGTTGAATCACACTGGTTTCTGCCAACTGGAGAGGACAGCTAGTCCATCCTCAATGCCACAAGTTACAATTTACAGATTTTTATGAAAATATAACAAACTTGTAAGACTTCAGGAAACAAAGTCCATTGCCTAGCATACTAGGGATTAATTTTATTCTTAAAAACTGCAGCAATGTATGCTTCTGGTTATGGAAGTGTGCCAGTAGTGCTACAATTAGGGTTGTGCTGTCACTTCAATTAGAAAGCCAATTTTTTGAGGGCTTACTAAAACTCCAGATTAAAAAGAAAAGCTTGCTGCAGGCTGAAATGTTTTGCACAAAATCTCAGCCAGGGGATAACTTGTTTCCAACATTCTGGGGAGGAAAAAAAAAAAAAAAATCAGGTGCTTCAAGTATTAGAATTTAAATGTGCTTGATGAGACAAAACATTAAGAAAAAGACCATTTAGTTATGAATTCTCAGTGTAAAGCAAGTTGCTTCTTGGCTCCTATCAGAAATACTATGCAGAGGTATAACTGCAGATTATGGATAAGGAAAACAAAAGCCCAAATGTTTTGGGTTTATTTTTATGTTCGTTTGCTTATTTTAAACAAGCACCTAGCAATTTTGTAACTGGGATTGGCTAAATAAAACAAACAAACACAGTGACCAAAGCAATTTTAAGAAAGGAGGCACAAATCACCTTTTTTCAAAAGTGAAAAGTAGGGCAAAGACCACACAGGCAACATAGGTTTCCCTCACTGGAGCGAGGGATGAGCCAAAGGTGTGACAGTTTTCACGCGTGCACACTGTAGTCCACAATATTGGCAGCTAGCATCAACTTGCCTCAGACTAAGTTTAAACAAAAATAATGTAATGGAAGATGCACAAAGCTCAGCGTGGGCTGCAAAATTCAAGTAAGCAGGCAGTGTTGTACTGAGATGATTATCTTGCCATGAGCTCTTCACTGAAAAAAAATGTATCTGAGTAAGACACTTCTTTAAAGTCATCCAGTTAAACTTGTATTCACACTGACTGCAGCCTGGGCATACTGTCCAAGGCTGAAGACCATGAGTTAAACAGAGAAATGGTACCAGAGAAATGGCATAGTAGTGATTTCTCCATGCTGTCTTCTACAAACACTTCTTACAGAGGAGGGATATCTTTTGCACTGAAAATTTATTCCATGATCTCTTATAGTGACAGCCTGGTGACGGTGACAGCCTGGTAACACTGACACCTCTTTGCTATTGAAATCACTATAAAACATATATCCATGCAATACAGACAGACCCTTGTTTCTGCATCTCTTGCAGCTCAGAAAGTTCCAGGTCCCACATATTCATTTTTGCCAAACCGGCAGTTGCTAGGGAGCAAAAGAAAAATGCTGGCAATGGTTCTGGGGACTGAGGAACATGCAGGCAGTCTTCCTGCAGCGTAGGAAACAGGAATTTTCAAATCACTTTCCAGGCCAGAAACATCCAGAGATGTCTACTAATACAGGAATCAAAGTACCTGTAAGGGGATGATGGGAATGGGCTAAACAATAATGATGCATCTATTTTAATGAATTTAGATTGATTTATTTGCTTGCTCTAGTTTCTGTAGAGGCAAAGAACATAGTTAAACACTGATAGCCTGCACAGCCTACCACTGCACAGAAGGAGCAGGGTTTTTAAATGGGAAGTAGTCAGTCTGAGCTGGAATACAAAGAGATAAACTGCAACTCCATTTTGACTAAAAACTCCCTTAATACACAAGAAACAGTTTGAGGTCTGTTCAGAAAATAACACTGCATTGCTGCCCAACTTTAGCAGCAATTTATCTACTTATACAGAGGAAAACAGCAGCAAGCAGAAAGACTGTCAAAAACCTGCAAAGTTAAAGCAATACCAATAAATGGAAAGGTCAAAAGCCTATTTTTACGAAGCACCAAGACTAGCTATTTATTGCTTTGCACTTTTGGGAGAGGGGGTTGTTAAAAAAAAAAAAAAAACAAACCAAAAAAAGCACCAAGGCACAAGATCAAACAACTGTCTCTAGACTGCTGTTTTCTGAAATATTCTTCACCATACAATAATGGCAAATCACACGGGCAACTGCACTTGGTAGCAAATGAAGTGCAACTGCATTCTGCCCATTCAAGCTAATAGTAACATATCACAGCAGTGAATTCTTGCCATTTAAAATATATGATTTAAACATGCAAAAAATGATTCTAAGTTCCTATTACATATGCTGCACATAATATACTTTTATCTTTGATCACACCATAGAGTAATCGATTATACCCAGCTTTCTACCAGCAGGAGACTTCATTCCAATTGCTGATTTTTTTCAAGAAGGTCCATCAGGGTTCTCAAAGACAACCATAAGCTTCACACTCTGCAGCAGCCCAGATTTTGCTCAGGGTGTTTAAGGATCTGTAGGATTTTTCCCCCTCTCCACTTCCTCCATGGTGCTCATTTATAGTAAAATAGGGAAAATGCTGCTGGCAAGAAGATGTAGGAATGATTTCCTTCTCTTGCTACTTTGATGATTCCCCTTAGGGGACACAGAACAAAGAAAATCAACACTGGCGGTAGCGGGAAAGATCCAAAAGTTTCTTTTAGGGCAAAGGACACAGGTTGTGAAATAGCACTCTCCTTCTGGATCTATTCAATACAATTCAACTGCAAACTCCACATACCTGACAGCACCTTCTTTTATGTTGCTACACTGCCTGACTGCTCATGCAACAGGGCACCACACAACTTCTACTTCTCACAGGCAACACAAAATAAAGTAAAAAGTAATCCCCACTTCACACGTGCTAAATGGAGAATTACTACAAAAGGCAACTTTTCTTCCTTCAAGAAATACCAGCATCGTCTCAAATTCAGGAATGTTTGTAGAAATTCTCCAGTGAAACTTAACCATTTTAACATTATGAACACTGAATACCTTCCTTAATCCAGGCTTAATCTGACAAAATGGGGATGAGTAATACAGGTAATTTTGCAAAAAGCAGTGAATACCTGAAGTGTTTTGTTAGATGTTGACCAGAAGACACTCAGTGTCTTAACACATAACACATGGTAAGGTAATTGGGGAAGCAGAGTGATTCATGCATAGGACCTCTGATCTCATAGAGTTCTGTATTTGCAACTCTTTAGGAAAACTAAAGCACAAAAGACTACTTGCTGGACTTTCAGCTCTGTGACCTGTATGCAGAAATACTGTACCACATCTGACTTCTAAACCCTGTGCAACTACAAGCCCATTCCAAAAATATAAGAAAGAATTTAATTGGGAAATCTGACAGCTTTTTAATTTAGAGCACCAACATCACCAGCACATACTTCTCAGTCAACTAGTTACACCAGGAAAAGGCCAGGATGGATGGAATATGTTGCACAGTTCCTCTGTGAGACCCACAGACATTATTTGGAGTAGGTCTCCATAAGGGCATAAACAGATAAAATATTTCTTACCAATTTTCAAAAGCAAAGATGCCTGATCCAAAACTTTTCACAAGTTGGAGAAGAACCAAAGCTAACTAAAAGATTGATCGATATAACAGTGTTGAGTCAGAAATCCTATTTAATTTACAACGGCATAAACACAGAATGAATACTTCAACTTCTAAATTCAGCCCCTCATGTCTGTTTGTATGTGTGCACATATACACAGGCATGCTTACACACATGAAAAATGAGTCCAAGGCACAGGGCTACTTGAAAAACAAAAGAATATTCATGTTTTGGCAAAACACTATTTTGCTTTTACTGGCATGTAAGACCAGGCTGCACTAGGCATATTTTAGCAATAATGATCAAAGAACAGGCTTTCCCTGAAGATTAATGACTGGCTAAGAGGATAGTTTGAGGTCTGTTTACCCCAGCTGGTCCTTAATTCCCAGGAAAAGCATCTGCAAAGCTTATTATTGCTATAAACTTAAGATGGAGGGAGGGGTTATGCTGTTTCAAATGATATGTACAATGACTTTAGAAACTTAACGTCTTGTATATTAGCCAGACTGTTTAAACCATCTCTTACAGAACTATTCATCTTGAGAGCAAATAATTTCATACTTCCGTAGCAGCACACTTCATGTACGCACTGCAAACTCCTTTACAACCAATTCATTACACACCACCACCCCCCCCCCCCACCTGCCTCTGTGGCAAGTGAGGAAAGAGAGATACAAGGATCATTTCGCTCTTTGTTGAAATACAGCTACAGCTGGGTGGAAAATGAAAACTATTTAACAGCAGACAGAACTCCTACGTAATACTTAGGACAGAAAGCACAGGATATCATATGTACTTTAAAAACTGAAGAGGACCTAGCTACGTTGAAATCAACCACTTGACCTAACAGAAGCTGATGTGTAATACACTTGGAAAATATGCATGTGGTTTTTCAAACAGATTGTGAATCTCTTATCCACACTGCTGAACTCAAAGGAATACTTTCACTGATTTAATGGAGGAACAGTTCCAGTTTGAGTAAGTAGTTTCCATCCTGAATCTTATTTATCACAGTGGTCAAGAATGTCATTGCTCACCAAAAGTTCCCAAAAGTCTGCACTTCAGATAGAAATGCCATTCCTTAAAACATATGGAATTCTTAATTATGATGAGCTTGCATCTTAAAATACAAAAAAACCCCAAAAAACAAACAAAGACAATACACTAAATTCACATCAAATTACAGATTATTAATAGGAACTGGCCCAAGGAAGAGCTATGGATTTTAAGTTACTGTAATGTGGCAACCAACTGTCAGGTTAGATTCAAATCTGAAGTAGTTTCATTTAATTTAATATACGTTAGCAGTCGTGTTTAGACTTGATTTATGCTATATGCTATATTTTCCTGTATATTTTCCCACAGACATAATCTAAACAACAACAAAACAAGTTGTTTTTAGCATCATTATGAATAAAAAAAAAAAAAGAAAGAAAGAAAAGAACCAACCCTGGATGTTCCAAATTAAGCATGTGATTCAAACAGTCTTTTTATAAAGGATGAATAAACCAAACAGGATTAATTTATTAAGACTCTGATGACTGAAAGCCTATTCAGGACTAGCAAAAATCGTCACAGCCTTGAACGGGATCTACACAGGGCAAACTTGTGTTCTAAAATTACTTTACCTTTTCTTGCACAAATAAAGCTGCTTTGCAGAAGAAATAGTTTTATCACCCAAAAAAAAAAAAAATCCTTTCTGCTTGCACTGGATTCACATTGCATATGAATTTTGTTTTAAGATGACAGATACAACAATTAATAAACCCTCAGCTTAGGTCTCCAGAATCTTCATTATGAGTTTGTAAGGACGAGAGTAGACTAAGTGAACAAAAACAAGCTACTGGAAGATGGTGTAAAAATGTATTTCTAATTATTTATTCTCATTATCTGAAACACAGTCTTAAAAAGTGTAGAAAATTTCAAGTGGCGCACTCAGTTTGAAAAGATCCAAAGATTTTTGGAAAACCAACTACCAACATGTTCAGGTTTACATGTGTGCCTGTGTCCTTTCCTATAATTAAAAGAGCCTTTCAAGCCATGGGCCCATAGGCTTTCTGTAGCTAGTAGGAATGATCCTTCTGTCCATGACGACTTTTAGCTTGTTCCAACATATCTCCTAAATGAAGGCAGCCGTAAATAGAAAAGCAGCTCATCTCATTTTTGCAGTTACATGTGATGCAAACCAGCAGAGTAGCCTAGTTGTTAGACACCCAGACCTATACTTACTGTGAAAACACTCTTTGGACATTAAAAAAGGCCACAGCCTGATCATGACAAGACACGAGTAACATAATCCCTAAGCATAGTAATGCATGCTATTTCAAGTCACACATGCGACTGTGAAGACACCAAAGTATGCAGAACTCTGCTGGTGCATGTTTTCTGAAACCTTTTACTTTCATGCATAAAGAGAAGAGGCAGGATAAGAAAAGCAAAGCTTTTTTTAATGAAAAATGCCAACTTATATGCCTTTATAAACGTGCCATGGTTATGAAAGATGCTGGGTCGGCTGACATTACTTACTGGCACATGATCGGGTGGTATTACACTTCACTTTGTTCATTTCCTGGTTTATATATTTCTAATTAATCCATGTAGCTGTCTTTTTTGGTTGGTTGGTTGGTTGGGGTTTGGTTGTTTGTTGGGACTTTTTTGTTGTTTTTTATGGGTCTGAGGACTCTGTTTTCTATTTTTACTATTGCCACGTTTTAACAAAGTCTTTTTGGCTCCATATTCCACTACTACAGACTATAGACAGTTGAAGGGTATGAGCTCAGATGGCACCATGAGAACCCAAGAAGACAGATTGTACAGAGAGCCCCAAAAAAATATAACTCAACTCAAATGACCTGGTAACCCAAACAAGATTCAGACAGCAAAGATTATCAGAAAGATAATCCACTGAGTAATACATACTTGATATCTAAGTCTCCATTGCTTTTTAGCTTCTATTGCATCAGGTGTATCACTGAGAGCTGTGCAAAATTAATATGAAACGATGCCAAGGCAGACTTCAGTGTACAAAGAAAGGTACCAGAAAAGCAGCTACTTCACTGCTTTGGAGCGGGTTGGTGTGGAATCCAAATACAATTCTAGCTGCAGAACATCTTGTAGAACATGATAACAATAGCAGTGTTTAAAAACAACAATCCTACCCTAAACCTCAGAAACTACTGACAATTTCTAAATACATTTGACGAAGCATCTCTAAAAACAGTAGTTTCGCAGATGTTCAAATTGCGTATAAACTGATATGTAGCATTATACATTCGGATGCATTAAGATGAAAAGAACTACCTGGATGTCGGGGTGAGTAACTGTGTCTAGCAAGAAATAGTCTCCAATTTAAAATACCTCAATAACAGCACAACACTACTTTTTTTTTTTTTTTCCCTTTTAAAAAACTGCAAACTCAGCAAATCAGATCACCAAAAGAAAAAAAAATCTCAATATGGGTTTAAAATATTGGTTTATATATTAAAGCTAGTATTTTAAAAATCTAATTCATGCTTTTTCCTCAATAAGGATTTAGCACCACTCTTGTTCCACGGTAAGTATGAGTTTCACTTTAACAGTACGGAAGGCAGAATGGTTCTCCAAGTCCCATTATGGATTTATCCTATTACAAATCAAAAAACCAGGATCATTGACTTTAGCACAAATACCTTTTATTCCCAGGAATGTCATTCATACCTGAATACACCAAAATACATTTCTGTGTTTGGAAATTATTATGAATCAGGCTTCAATTTCAGTATCAACTGGGTAAGGTAGAACTTATTCAAGTATAAATATCACATTGAACTCCGAGGTCTTAGAATATTTCTTCCGAAGTGAGCAGCATTTTGAAAAACTGGATTGCAGAGAGCAGTTTAATTCACTTTGAAAATACACAGCTTATTGAAAAGAATGGTGTTATCATCTAAATAACATCTCTGTCCAAAGGAATAGAACTTCGCCCATAAGACTTTATATACACAAAGTTATATCAGAATTTTTTTTTCAGCTATTAAACATAATGTTGATACTTAAGCACTAATAGCTTCTATGACATCTATATTCCACCATCATGAAAGTACAATCACATTTATCATGATGCTTTAAGAAAACAAAGTAGGAAAAGCAATGTTATGCTATAAATGGGACCGCTGCTTTTGTATTACACTTCTGCAAGTTGGGGTTCTGCTTATTTCCTGCAAGAAAATTAAGAATACTGGGAAAACCATGAATGCTCAATGAGTTGCTTCCAATAAGAATAATAAATACTAACAAAAATCCACAGAACTATTTTTTTTCCCAACTACTCTAATTATTGAATATTTAGCTCTGTCAGGAACGAAGTAAAGAATAATGTCAATTTTATTATGAAAAATACACTCGCAAACCTATATGAGAACATAACCTCCCGTAAGTGCCAGATTCAAAAAGATACCAAATCGTGACCATAACATGCTTATATTTGAGCTTTGTTAAGGTATTAGTTAATTATCCAAACTGTCTTTAGTAAGCACAGTTAATTCCCTACTTTCTTCATCTACTGTACCCGTTATATTTATTTGCAAATGAAGGACCAGAAAGTACATTTATTTAAACGTTATTTACAAGCACCTTCAATGTGCCTTCAATGTAATATATCATCAGTGCTGTCTTTGATTTAATTGTTGCTGTCATTCATTTTTGTGCACTAACACATGTAGGAGTTCCAAACGTCAAAATACTCCTGCCTTTTTTTGTGTGCTACATACCAGATTTTGTAACCTGTGTCAAGATACCTCCAATGCTTACAACTTGTGAACAGAGGCCAACAACGAGCCTCCCCAGACACTAAATCATAATCTTCATGTTTTTCGTATTTCACATTCTAGCCACAGTTTCAACATCCATACCCCGTGACATTAGGGAAGGATAAATCAAGGAGGATGACAGCTCCCTTGTAGAGACTGGTACGGCCCTGGGATCTGCCACACCCAACACCCACAGCTTCTGCCAGATGTCTTGAAGAGTTTTGCTGTATTAACCCCTTCAGAAGTAGCTAAGGAGTTTGTAATGAACCTTTATTAAGCAATTTGTGGGTTTTTTTGTCTTGTTTTTAGGGTGTTTTTTTTTTAATAGAAAGAGGGGGGGGAAAAAGCAAAATCATTGATCCAGCTTAATAAAACTTCGTCTAACTAAAAGACTTAACTATCATTAAGTCGGCTCTTAATGATAGTTACCAAATCATTCCCTATATATCCTTAGAGACAGGAATTAGGACAGTTAGCATAATACAACATTCCTTCTTTCATACCATGCTGTGGTCCCACATGTTTATCTAAAATGGCCAAGCAAAAATTTCAAAACACCTTTATGTTCCCTTTCTCAGATCTAGGCCACTGCTTTACCTTCCTGGAATCAGAATGCCCATTAACTGCCCTTCAGCCAAACAGACTATTCAGGCCTTAAATCAACAGGATTCCTAATCCAAAATCCGTACAGTAAACTAAAGGACTGCTTTGCTGAGTCTGATCTGGCCCCAGGGACATAAATTTGCATGCAACTTCTAAGGTTGTGAATAGTCCCTGGGTTTAAAGTTGCACATGTGCTTAAGTACTTTGTTCAGTCTGGGTCTAAGACAGCTACTTTAAAATGAAAACAGAAGTCACATAAACAACAGCATTATTAAAGACTATTTTCTTCTGTAAATATAGTACAAAATAAACACACTGATTCCTAAAAGGACATTTTGACCCAACAGTAGGTAAACAGCAACTAAAGAAACAACACTAATGCATGCCTCTTCACTTAAAAGAGCAGAATCTTTTTTTTTGTTTGCTTGTTAAATAATAGTAATTAATTTGATCTGAATTCAAGCTTCTTTGTACACTATTGAAGGTGTAATTATCGATGAATATAAACAGCAAGCAAGTGGTCACAGCTTTCAGAGTAAGACTGGACCCTATTCTTCACCTAGTTGGTCATTTTGAAAGTAGTACCCTAGGCAATTTGATTTGTCTTTCCTGTACAACATATTTACATCTCCCATTTGTGTGTGGCTTTTCATAAAAAAAAAAAACAACCCAGTAGCAAATGTTGCAAAGCTGGCACTACTGACAAAGGTACTTATAAATAATGCCATTCCTAAAATTAATTCTGATTTTCTATCCAGTGGGTTAGGATTCAAGCTGAAAAGTAGTGTTTCTTTAATCTGTTATAATGTATATATTTCAAATTTCCAACATCTGTGGAAAGAGATACACTGAAAGTAATAGTTCTTTCAGGTGAAAATAAAAGAATTGCTTTATAGCTTGGTCAGAAGAAACTAACATGCCTACAACTATTTTTCATTTGGGGGATGTGCCACTGATACTGTTAAAAAAGACTAAACTACTCACAGTTCACAAGAAACAACCTCAGACGCAGTTTTCATAATTTCAATTAATTGTTCATAAATATCAACACTGACAGGCTAAAGGCTTGTTCTCATCTACTAACATTTCAAGATGGAGATTTAATATTTGATTGTATGGTTCACATCAGTATCTCCCTGTTTGTTCTTTATACACATGCTACACGAGTTAAAGGGTTAAGTAACTATTATATTCCAAAGAACAAACTGTTTGCCTTAGGGCCATCTCCTCCTTACTCCTGATGAATTGCCTGACACTTCATGTATCATACATTACTTTTCCCTAGGAAGTAACATTTGGTTCCAGTCATGGTTTTAAGACCTGACTTTGGAAGTATGAAGCAATATAGGATAGACTTAAAAAAAAAAAATATATTAAAGTGCATCATCACCTGCTAAACAGTCTGCACCTAAGGAGTGAAACACTAATTTAGAAATGTGCATGTGTGTACTTAAAAAATGGGCACAGAAATATATGAAGAGGATTTCTATGCATATGAAGGTGAATAAAAAACCAACTGTGAGAATCAATATTCTGAATGACAAGACACTTTTCTGGACTAGGATGAAAGAAATGCTAATGTTACAGAGGGCTTTGCACTAGAAATGTTTGTTAGAGATAAGCTAAACACAAGCATAATGCTTAATGTTATTTTTCAGAGGAATTATTACAAGCAAGATTTAAGTAGGAATAGTCTGACAAGTAGCTGTCAGAAACCAAACCAGGTTTCAGCACAAAGCCACAGTATTGATTCTTTTCAGTGTATTCCAGAGAGGAGAGGTAAAACTCCAGCTTGGAACAGCAAGAAAAGCAAAAATAGTGGCGTTGACTTATGTTTTTTTGTCACAAAGCATTAAGAGACTTGTCTTAAATGCAACCCTAGATGCGTTGTCACTTGTGTGTGTCAGAACTTGCTCAGAAAGTACAAAGGAAAAAAAAAATCATCTGCTTGCCAGTGCTCAACATTTCCAAATGATTCAAGAGCCAAATTAATGGCTTCTGTAAAAATCTCTATAAAACAGTACTATCCAAAGATACTGTACTAACTCTGTGAGCTAAAATACTTTAAGTATTTCAGAGCAGTTTACAGTGCTTTGCAATTATATGAGACAGCAAACCTGTCTTTTGTAATTAAAAAGGGCTTGAAGTTTTCATTAGTCAGAGATTGAACCTGCATAGTTTAGCTAATAGTTTTCCCTTAATTTTAAATACATTTTCTCTTGTTTCCTAGCAAAACCTCTGCCTGATGGATTAGCTCTATATAATTCCACATTACATTACTTACTTATCAAGCTGTGTGTTTTAGGACACAAACGTCTCCTTGTAAAATGATTCAAGCAAGAGAGACCAAATTCAGTTGAACAGGCCTAGAGCTGTGTGCTGCTCCTTTGTGGATGGCAGCTCTTTCCATTAACTATGCAGCTGATGTTTCTATGACAGAGTACTAAAGAAGGAATGTGATTAAAAAAAATAAATAAATCAGCAGACAAGGTCTGGCCACTGAGGAAGGAGGACCAGGTGGCAAAAGTATGGCTCTTCAGTTCTGCTCCTGGGCTCGGCCCAATCTCCTCTGTGATCTTAGGCAAACTGATGGTAAGACAACAAGGATTTCATGTGCAGTTCCCACTGCCAGTGTTTCACACCTTTGAATCATCAGTGGATCTTCCTCCTTCTCTTCAGAGGTACATCAAGGGTTAATTCGTGAACATTTATAAAGTGCATAGTATGCACGGACTGAACATGAATTTTAATCAAAATATCTTTATTAGGAGTAAGTAACTAGTGTATCAACAGGTGCCACAACTGAGAGGAGAAAGGAAGTATTTCTTGAATGGACCATGTTCAAAATACTCAGATGCTGCAGGAGAAAAAAAATTGCTCCTGCTGCAGGGATCAGAGGACAAGAAGTATGCTTAGGCAACAGACTTTAGAAGAGACAGAGGAGACAGGAATAAATGGACCAAAGCAGATCGCTACATAGTTCGGGAGGGTAGATTTCTCAGGCTGCAGCTGCAAACAGCTACAAAATGCATTTACAGAAGTCTGATATTTCCCCAGTAAGCTTATTTAACAGCCTGTTTACAGTTACCAGTAAGACCAGTGAGGTGAAGGTCAGATGTGTGAAGTTCCTTCCACAAGCTCAGCCCTTTAAATCCTATCATAGAGCAAATGAACGTAGTTCTATGAGTTTAACTTCTGTGTTTTTCACATAAGTGAAAATATTAAAAAACATATTGAAAACAAAACACACAGACACACAAAAAAGAAAACAACCAAACAAAACCATAATGCAGAAGACAGCCACATAAAGATTCTCCAGGCAAAAACCACTCCTAATTTGAGAACCTGGGTTTTTTCAGCCTTTTTTTTTTTCCCCCCCTTCTCTCAAACATACATATTTCTGCACTAGCAACATGGTCACATATCTGGGATTGTTGGTAGCATTCATAAAATCCTTAAAATTTATAACCACTCTTCTTTCCCACATAAGAATTCACTTCAGTGAAGACTTCCAAAGCTATCTTTGGCATCTGACTTTGAACATGATTTATCTGTCATGGGTCCTTGTCTAGCTATACCTTTGCACATGTAACTGACAGAGTGCTGTGTTAGCTAAAATCATTAAATACTGTGACTGTTTGTGGTTTTGTTTTGCTATTCCAACCGGAATGAATACCAGCATGTGTTTTCTAATTACAACGGTTTAAATAAGAGAGAATGGAAAAAGCTAGAATGGGAAAAACCATGACAAACACCAATAGCTGAGGAAGTATCTTTATCCATTCCTTTATTCACGTAAGGCCACAAAACTGCCGGAGTTCTTACAAGGTTTTTTTGTTGCCTTTTGTGTTTCGTTGTTTGTTTCTTTCTAAGAAAACAGAAGCATTTCTTAAAGATTAAAAAAATCTGTCGCTAATTCAGAACTGCTCTTCAACACAGTTATACAGCTACTGAGCAAGTGAGCAACTGAAAACACACATTAAATGAGATGATGCAATTAAGACAATCTATTTCATGGATAAGCTGTTCGATCTTTTGAAGGTAGCACACTGATTTGGCTATAAGAGGAACTGTGAAAAGGATTCCAGGAGAAAATGTTTCGGAATGTGGAGGGCAGAAAAAAGGATAAAAACATTTCTGCACTTCCGTTGAAGCTGCCTGATTTTTAATTTTGCAGAGACCTTTGTGCATTCACCTCTGAGTAATAAATGTAAATAGAAAGTTTGCTCACAAGAGAGGTCGGCTGGATTCCAGCCTCTCTGAGAAATAAAAGGCACTCCCGAAACACAAGATGGGATGTTTGAAGGCAGACAGAAGAAACCTTAAACGTTAATTCATAACAGAAAAACTGTGTTTGGGCAATTCATTAAAACTTAGGTGTCAAAACTAAATCTGAGCATTTACCTTAACTAGCAGAATGAATAAAATGAAACCAGAAGGTCCTCTGGAAGATTCCAGATTGTAAGCCTATGGTACCGTTGTCAGTTCTTGGTGATTTCATGTATGTACACATCTACTTCACTGATTTCCTATGACCACAGAAACATTTCCTTTACTGCTATCGAAGTCTTTAAAAGGAAGCAACCAACCATCATCTAAACGTAAAACGTTCAAGTGGCCTAAGGGCCAAAAACCCATCTTCCCTGGCACCTCATACACAAGTGAAATCGAGGCCATGCCCGTAAGAGTTTTCACCCCGCGCCGCCGGGGACGCGGCACAACTGGCTCTTGTCCCGCCACAGGGCTCACCGTATATCGGCTGTTCGCGCTCCCGGCGCCACCGGGGCCACCGCCGCCCGGCCGCTCCGTCCCTAGCCGCCCCGCGAAGCCGCCGGGGCGTCGAGGCGGTCCCACGTGCCGTTGCCAGGGCATGCCGCCGGGCCAGGAGCGGGAGAGCAGCGGCCGGAGGCGGATCGCCAGTCTCAAGAGTGGTTGCCCGCCTGTCTCTGGCGGAGTGGACTCTAACCAAGCGCCTGCACACCCCAGTCACGGACCAGGCGGCCATCCTGAAGGCGCCGTTCTTGTGGGCACGCCTTCCCAGAGACTCCAGCGAGCTTTCCCCACTTCCCAGCGCCACACCACGTAACCCTGAGGTCCCCTCAGGCTGCCGCTAGAGGAAAAGCAGCCCGGCCTCCCTCCTTAACCTCCTCCTCCGCCGGGAAGGTACTTACAGGCTTCATGTCCGACGGGGCCACGAAGTACCGGGCTCAGGGGCTGGTGCTGACGCTACCCAAGTGGGGCGGCAGCACCCCTTCCTACTAAAGGGTGCGCATCTCTCCCCTTCGTAATTTAACGCCTTTCCGCCCACTCTGGCCGGAGGCTGGTGACAAGCTGATTGTCACCTGCGTGGCTGTCATCTCCCCGCTGGGCGGCCCCACTCCGCCCAGCCACACCTGGGAGCTTTTTGCAGCCCCGGCCTGCCCTCGGCCCTGGCCGGAGGCAGCTGCTACCCCCTGCCCGCTCGCCAGCCGCGCCGCCTCCCTCAGCTGCTGGCCGCTCTGCCGAGAGCGCCAGGCCGGCGGCACCTTGGCTCTCCGCGCCTGTGGCTCCTCGTGAGCGTCGGCAGCCTGAGAGCGGTGCCGCAGGCTGTCCCAGGCCAGGCCTGGAGATTTTCCCTTGGCAGACTTTCTGAGCCGCTTTGGACGTGGAGGCAATGCTTCCGGCACGGAGAAGACCACAGCTCAGGTACGGTGTGGAGCGCGGCCTTTGTCACCTCTGAAGAGTCTCTCGCGGGGACCTGCCACCTGTGGGGTAGGCTTCTCTCCAGACAGCCACACACGCTGAGGGAAGGTGTTGAGGACTCTTCCACAAGAGGTGGCCCTTCCTGGCAGTCAGTGCATCCACACTGGAAGAGTCCGAATTTGACATCTGAAATGGTGTAGAGTTGGAGTGGTGTGTGACATGACATCGGTGTAAGACTTGGTCAAGTGACAAGAGTTAACCTTTTCCTCCTCATCTTTCACAGCGAAGAGGGGCCACCGACGTAGTCAGCAACAGAAAAGTGAACAGTTGTCTGAGTGCCATTATCTTCCCAATAAGATATACTAATTTAGAAATACTGACTCCAAGGTATAAATCCTATAGATCACTCTATGTTTACAAAAGAGACTATTGCATATTCATTATATTTGTGTGTACCATATACATGGAACGTAAGGGGAAAATATCTTAGCACTTTTATTGCCAAAATAACTTGTTTTAACTGAGCTAAAATCTTGTACAGTTCTGGAAGATCAGTTTTATTTGTTGTTAAACTGTATGTACTTAACAAGGCCCATTGTACATCACACAGCAACAGGCAAATACAGCTAGATGTTCATAGGATGTAAAGGTTGAACCCTTTGTATCTTCTGCAATCTCATTGAGTCTTAATGGAAACAGCATCTAGAATCATCCAACTATCCAGAGTTAATCACATGAGAAAAAGTTTACAGAATCAACTTACTGATCAGACCAAAATGTTCAAATCATGAAATAAATGTATTACAGCAGGCAAACTGAGGATGTAACACAATTTTTTTTAATACATACATTATCTGCACTGAAATTCTTTAATGACAAATTTTGTTTCAACAAAGCAAGCAGATTTGGGTGGAAAAGTCATACTGATTTAGTGCTACAAGTGAAGTTACTGTTACTCTATACTCTTGCAATAAAAATGTGGGAAGTACAAAACAGAAAAAAATATCTCTTAAATGAGTCTTTTGTAAATGTTTAATGTGTGATCACCAAAGTAGTGAAGCTCACTAAGCCATGATGTTTCTTCTTCAAGTAAATGGGTCTTTCAGATGGTTTTAAATGCATGTGAATAATAGAGATCTTATAGACAACTCATTCTACACACAACTCTCCTGTTTTATGTCATGATCATCATGATCCTGAAACAGAATCAAAGAATCCTTAGTTCTATAAACAGGAGTTTAAAGACTCATTATTTTCTTCTTTGAAATGAGTTGATGCTCTAAAAGCATAGTGCTGAAAGGCTGCCAAGCTAATAGTACAGTGAGCAGTAGGAAGAGATTAATTTTATACCTGGAATGAGTGTGTACAGTTTCCATTCCATTTAGTGAAAGAGCTGGAATGTGAACTAGTGTTTCCTTCATGTTGCAGTGTGTGTTAAACCCTAGAGTGGAAAAGTCAGTCTCTACAAAAGAGAGTTCGAACTCAGAACTGTGACCAGCTGTGGATGCTAGTCCTCAAAAAGTAATTCTAAATGGGATATTTGAGATGCTTATTGGCCTTTTCCTGCTCAGTATTTTGTTGGATGCTGGTATTAGTACTCTGAAATCAATACAAATATTTGAGAATGCAAATATTTTATGAGCACTTCTGTTTACTTTGAAACATGCATATATCAAAATGAAGAGGTGTGTGCCAGAGAGCACAGTCTCCTCACTGGAGAGCTCTGCCTGAGGTGCAGTCAGAACGGTAATCTCTAGGTATGTTCTTTCTACTTTTCAAAGGATGCCTGATCAATAAAAAGAGACAGAGTGAAGGCAAGGCAGTGGATCTACTTCCACAAACTGGGTTAGTCACCAGTAATTAGAAGAGGGTATTTGGACTTCCAGAGGAGTTTTGGAAACTGTACCTTTACAGGTTTTCAGGAAAAAATGTATTAAATTGACTTTTGTTTTCCTGATGCTTCACTATTGATTGTTCAAAATCTCAGGAAAAGGAGGAAAAAAAAGTACCTTTCTGATTATTTATCACATTAAGATATTGGGTGCAATATATTTAGTCATACTACTGGGATTATTCAAATTTTGTTGTTCAGTGTGGAGAAATACACAAGGTCCAGGAGGATGACTTCTCCTTACCTTTTCTAGGGCAGCTGGAAAAGAGAGCAAGCATTCCTTACTTGAAGGAGTTCAGTCTAGATTACAAAGTGGAAAGAACAATGTTGAAGGAGAGCAAAACTGAATAACTCTGCAAGAGTTGTGCCTTTATGTTGCGTGTCATATGAGGTTGCTATTCCAGATGCAAACATACTGAGGTAGGTGAGTACAGGTCAAATTTTTGTGAAGGGAAAAGGCATCGAGTCATCCATTTGTCCAATAAAATCTCCACAGGCATCTCTTGCAGCTGGTTGATATAACAGGGTCCTACAGTTAGAGACTTGCACAAGTAAATGAATTGAGTACTGAATTGGAAAATGATAAGCTGGGGAAAGCCCATTTAAAAGTATTTGAGAGAGTGTCTGGGCCTTGTGGGGTGTTAAACATAACAGTGATTTTCAAATAAATACCTAGACTCCATGGTTAATTTTTATATTTGGCTGAGGAAGGAATGTGAGGAACTGTACTTATAGAAGGTTTTGTCAAGAGTCACTTAGAGCTTTTTTCAGTCATGTAGAGACTCAATTGCTAAAAACAAACCTGGATAAAGTATTACTTTTTTTTTTTTTTTCAGGCTCTTTGAACCTCAGTATGACTAAATGCAACTTTGAAGTAAAACCACATAGACATATAAAACTTAAGGCTAGGGGTTTCATTAGCCTATATTGGCAAACTTCTCAAACACCAGAGGTAATGACCTTTTATTCTCACTCTTCTGTTTAATTCATTAATACACTGCCACTGCAGATCCCAGCAGCCAAGGAGACATTCTGGACTCCAGATCAGATTGGTTTCTGACTCCTTTCACCCTCTGATTGTT
The DNA here is from genome assembly GCA_013399055.1 of Ramphastos sulfuratus. NCBI lineage: Eukaryota > Metazoa > Chordata > Aves > Piciformes > Ramphastidae > Ramphastos > Ramphastos sulfuratus. The sequence goes on along the minus strand of WBNM01022360.1, from coordinate 197,520 downwards.
TTCTGTTCTCCAGCTGCGATGACTTCACTCAACCATAGTCACTCAGATGCTCTTATGTACTACATATGAGAGAAGCAACTTTTGCCCATAATTTGTTTAGAACTGCATTAGAAGTTAACTTACCAGAAGAATAAAAAGTAGAGGGATAAGCTCTGTTGCGAATTAGCCTTGTCATATAGTAATTACTGTAGTGTAGCTTCATAATAAACATTAGCTATAATGTTTGATAAACAAAACTTGTAAATTACCTGCATTCTAAAATCTTTGGAAAATGCATCTAAGAGTTATCATATTACAAACCACTGGGAGAAAATCATGTCATCAATGCCAACTCCATCTTTTTTTTGAGCCACCGAAGTCTCCCTGTATGTTTTCATGATGCATCACTACCAGTCAATAGAATGGTGTCTGGATTTGGGCTTTTTTTTAAATACAAAGTTTCACTATTGCCATGGTGACCTCATACAGCTACATTTTGCACTTCTGGCACTTTGGCTCACCACAGCTGTTGGATCAAAAGGATACACGTCCAGCTCTAAAGAAATAATCAATCTGATTATACTGCTGAATACGATACGGTGTTGTTTCACTTCTGGTTCTTCTTGTTTAGTCTTATCTCTTTATTGGGGGTGAAAGTGCCAGGTTATTCTATCATTCAGCTAAACAACTGGTTAGCAGTGCCATGCCAACTCTGACAGAGTCTCTCTCTTAAACCAGGTGAGAGGTTTTTCTGTCTGTGGGGCCATAGATGTGAGTGGTAGTGATGAAACCAGGAGCTGCACAAAACAACATATTCTTGGTTTGTCATTCTGTGTCTGGCAGCTGGATCACTGCATCACACAGCAAATCGTATACAATGCAGAACATTTTAACAAAGAATGTATTAATGAATGCTACTTCTTATTAAAATTTACGAATATGTGCTTTTCAAGGACTCTAACATGGTTTGTCAAAGCCTATCAGTCCAGAGGGAGTAGCAGGAGGCATTTTGCCTATCTGCTGCTGTGCACATATGACTATATCAATGAGTTTTGCAGGCCAGGTCCATGGCTCTTTTCCTTTCTACTGGCTATTTGTAATAAATGTAGCAAGAAACAGTACTCTGGAATTCTGTGTTTTTCTGGTTATCCAAAACAAGTGAGACTTCTTGTGGGCTTCTCTCTGCCAAGGCAAGGAGGTGGCTTTTTTGGAGCTGGTCAGTAATTCCAGTGTCTAAAAAGAAGAAAGAAGGTTTGAGTCATTGTGACATAATAATTCATGTACAATTTTCTAAGGCAAATGAGGACTTTTCTGACTGTTAAAGTTGTGTGAGTAGCTTATGTCAAGTCCTCACAAATTATGTACTCTCTGTATCATTATTTTCTTCCACTTTGTGCTTTCTTTGACAAAGACCTTACTATGTGGAATTAGAGACAACTTAGGCTAATTTCATCTGCAGGAAAGATATTTGGAAGAATTTTAACAGAAGGGAGGAAGGTGTATCTAATAAAAGCATCCTTCAGCCTCATCAGCTGCATACACATGGTTTAGGAAAAAAAAGTCATGCTTCATCAGCCTTCTGGAACTCTTTGAAGATAACAGTGCCAAGACAGGGTATGCCATGGACATCATATTTTTTAGATTTTCAAGAGTCATTTGACAATGTTTTATGCAAGAGATTAATGCTTAAAAGAGAGGGGAGTAAAGGGGCAAGAGGAAAGTTCACTCATTAAATTGAAAAGTAGGTCTAAGCAAGAACAATGAGGAGCTAAAAATGTCATTTTTACAGACCAGAGGAGACAGAATTTGCAGGACTGCATCACTTCTGTGTATCAAGTTAACTTGTTTACATATATGGCTTGGATGGATGCATTCTTTTGGAACTAAAATAGGCTCATTATCTTTCATTAGTAGTACTAAGAAGCCCTAACAGGATTTGCAATCCCAGTGTGCTGAGCACTGTATATGTAGAGACTGCCCCTGTAGCCAAGTAAACACCATAGAATAAAAGTAGAAGGAAGAAGGGATGTGTTGTTTTCCTTATTATATGGAGGAGCTTCTGAAGCCTGGGCAGACTTGATCCTAGCCACAGAATAAATTAGTGGATCTGATGGGTGAACATATTTTCTTAGTCATAAGAGCAGATTTCAGATTTGGAGATGATATTTCATAGGAAACAACAGTAAATTTCAAAGAACACTGAAGTACTGAAAAGCAAATATTGCCAGCCCAGTAAATGTGAAATATGTTTCCAAATAAAGGTACCTCCTAATCAGAACAGATATTCAAAGTTTATTTTGACAGTATATCTTTCAGTGCAATTTATGCATCTGTAAGAAATGTAATTTTTATTTATGAACAACTTAGAAGAAGACATTTTTAGAAGAGTTAGCTGCCTATGATGTAAAAAATCTTGCCAAAAAATGGTGCAACCTTACTGAACAAAACTTGCTTGATTCAGGTATAACCTTCTAAGTGTATCTTTATTATTGCTATGTGTTAAAATAAAAGAACTAAGCTACAAAAAAGGCACTTATTTTGACCCACAGCATATAGATAAGGGTACAGCAGTGACAAATTGAGTCAGTGTGAGAACCACTATGTCTACAAGTTGTAGACATTACACATATTAAACTTTGTAGGAAGTGAACATGACCACGCACACGTCAAAAGGATGTTCTGAGATGCTGTCCACCACTACCCAGCATAATAAACTTGAAATTCAAAGTGATAGATGAAATTTTCAAAGGAATTGCCTATAATGGAAAAAAAAAAAAAAGTTGTCTGTTTTTGCACCAGAGTTCCATCTTGCATTCCTACATGCCTTTTACCGTATAGCCAGTTTAAATACCCTGCTTTGTTTTTGACTTTCTAATAATCCTGCTTAACTACATTGCTGATGTGGGATCCAAATTTACTCTTGCAGAAGAAACTTCCTAAGACTTCAGTTCTGATCTACTGTACTATGAAATGGACCAAATTCAGATAATTTATAAAACAAGGCTTCACTCTTCCCATTCTGCTTATCTTGCCCACACTTCACTGATAACTCTTGGAACTAGTCAATGGTCCTTTCTGTCTGTTTGTAGTCCCCTTGCTTTGTGCATATAGGTGCATAACTAGTGCATAACTGTGGAAACAAATTCCTGTGAGGCAAGTTTGTAGGATTTGGTACTGCATGGTTAATGGTTAGGGCATATGCTCTTACATCTTGGTAAAGATATGGTAATTTTAAGTAGTTAGCTTCTCATGAAAGTGGGCTAAGCACCCTTGTAGCCACCACAGGGAAAACGGTGCATGCACAAATAGCTACCATGGATCAGATAACACACTGTAAATTCCTATGTCACAATTAATGCTTGGAAATAACTTGTTCTGGTTGCTATGTTTAACTTGTTGAATGAGTGATTTTATGAACTAATCCATTCATTACCTAAAAGAGCTCTTCTTTAGCTAGAGTTGTGCAGGCTAAGGATTTTTGTTTTAAAGACAAAGGCTCTAATCCTAGTGCTTTGTTGATGTGATGAATATGATTATGTATGTTTGAGACCATCATATTCTTTATGCAAGATTACTGCAGTAGGGTCTTTTATAATAAGACTCCAATACAGTCCTCAGCTGTGCTTAGGTTCGAAGTGCCACACCTCTTACGAGGCATAAATAGGTATCTAAGTTAGAAAAGCAGCTCAGTGTGCTGTTATTGCTTGTGTTATGTCCTAAAGGAACATGAGTCAATCAATAATTAAGCCACAAAGTACTGCCTGTTGACATGGCAACATGTTCACAGATGTGACGTGAACTTAATGTCCTTCTTTCATGTCTCCTGTGAAAGTAAAAGTCTCCTAAAGCTCAGTAACAAAGAACTGGAGCAAGCATTGCCAGGAGAAAGGGAGAACACACAAAAAATAGACAATTCCTTTTATAAAAATGGATGCCTTTGAACCTCTTATCTCTCAAATCTGCTGCATAAATGGTCTCTCTCTTTTATTTTTTTTTTAGTATGAGGACCTTTCCCTAATAAAAAATCCCCAGGTTGCTTATTGCCAAATCCTTTTTAGAATCAGAAAATTAATTTCCTTATAGATTGTTTTCATGACTGCTGCTTTCCCATATACTTCACCCCACCCACATTTTTTTAATGGAGCTGAAGTGAACATAACTCTTTTAGGTTACTTCTGTTTAGGCAAGACTCTGTCTAGCTCCAAGAATAACATTAGCTTCTGCACCACGTTGGCATAAAGGTCCCAATGTGAAGTTGTCGTTGTCAGTTGCCATTGTTCTGAAGACAAAAGAAGCAGCGCAAGTTTGTGTGACATCAACTGTACGTTGGGATCATTTTTGCTGGCCATTTCTCCAGCTTCTCTGCACATGCTCCCACTCTTACATTCTCTCTGCTTGCCAGTTACCCTGTTCTCCTCTTGGCTTGCATATCTTTTTCCAAGCTTTCTGCAGCAGATGTTAATGGGCCTCGCCAGCATGTTTTGTTTGCCACATGTGTTGCTACCCATGTCACAATGGGTGAGGTTCTTTTTTCTTTTTTTCCAGGGCATCTTTTTACTTCTGCCTCAGTCGGTCTCTTGATGTTTCACACATTAAAAGTTTACTACAGGTTTTTTTCCTTTGAGAGCTTGATGTCCTCCATGCAGAGGACATGTCCAGTCCAGCAAAACTACGCTTCTTTAAGATTGCTTCAACGCTGTTTGTGCAACCACTTTGCGGAACTTTGTTATTCGTGATTTTATCTTGCCACTTGATATGCATAATAGCTTGAAGGTGCCGTTGATTAAATTTTTCCAATGCTTTGATGTACCAGTACCAGCATTTCCATGTTTCTCAGCTCTGGAGTGAGGTAAAAATTAGTACATTACAGAAAAGCCAGGGTTTCGTCTTACATCTAGTAGTGTGCTAGTTCCAGATTTATTTGCCCTAATTCTCTGTCTTAGTCTATGTAAATATGCAAAACCTAATTGTTGTATAAAAGCCAACTATTTTGAAGCTTGTGTGAGGAACAAACGTTAGATGCAGGGTTTAAAATTCTCATGTGTAATCCTTGTCCTTTAAGAAATCAGATAACAGTTTTGATAGCTTAAGTTTTATAAAAGTACAAATCTCAGCTGCTGACTACTGCACAGCTGGTCAGTCTCAATGTTTGGTGGACCATATGCCCTTCGGCAACTATTAATCCTAACCCTGCAGACATGTGGAAAACTAATACAGAAGTTCAGTGATAAAAAGAGACAGACAAGATTGTTGAGATAGCAGGATGACCAAATATATTCCTTCTTTTCTCCTCCACCATTTTCCTTGAATGTATTTTGTTTTTCAGTGTCCTATGCAGTTTTAGTTCTCTAAGCAGATGAACTTTTATTTTTAAACAGGAAACCTCTTTCTGCTTGTATCAATTTCAGATCAGCTTTGATAGCAAAACTATACTCCAGCAATACAGTTTGAGTAGGGCCAGAAGAAATTAAAGAAATTAGGGTCCTTAACAGCACTTTTGGGTTGAAGTCTGGGCAAAATGTACAGCTGAATGACATGTCTACTGTGCCCTTAATAAATAAATTGCTCACTAGGTGTGTTCCCTGCAAACTGACAGCCTTTAGGCAATGCCCAGTTGTCCTTTGCAGTATTTGAAAGGCAGATCTGGTTGAGCTGGAGAAAAGACCCCAAATCTCCAGCTGAAAATACTGACATGGCTTCTGCTCTTTACTGAAAAAAAATAATGTTAAGGCCCTTTACTTGGAATTCTTCTGTGAATTTTTAACATACAAATCAGTTCATAAACCTTACGATACATGTAATTTACAAACAAAAGCTAGACTTTTAATGGAATTTCTGCAGGCACATTATAATTACACCCGAACAATAGTCAACAGGGAAGGGAGTGATGGCAGCACCATTAAGAAAAGAGAAGCATGACTGCTACCTGTGCAAGACTTAACTTGATGGGAACTCAGCTATTCCCATGACAATTCAAAACACTGAAATTATACAGATTTAGTACTTGGTATGCAATCATAACACCTTTAACACCTTCACTGATTTTTTTTAACTCAATTTCTTTTTTTTTAGATCTTCCTTTTAAAGTATCACATTGATATAATTTGGTCTCATTTTTGGAAGAGATTTATCTCAAACAATGAAATTGGAAAGATCAGACCCTTACAAAAGAAGTGAGTATACACACAACACCTTTCCTTCATTCTCCAGCAAATGCACATTGTTTTAAAAAATATACAGGAAATTATTGTATTATTGGATGCATCCAAATCTCTCCTAAGCTGTAAAGTGTTCTTTATTCTATCCTTTACTACTTAAGAGAGTTTCATTAATTTCTCAAATTGCACTGTTTCTCTGTTTCATTCATGTGACTTTAATAGCCCCATCTGCTGGCCGAGCACCAGGGAAGAGAATTAACACGTACCTTTGATGGCCTCTTGTTCTAGCAGGGCTTCCATGAACTTGCTGCTAAAATTTTCTGCTTTTTCCCTAAGTGAGACAAAAGACAGAAAGTTGGAAAACTGCATTTTATAGACACATTATGTCATAATGCTGTGGAGTTTATTTTGTGTTTACAAAGTTCTTGGTTTCTGTCAGTGTCAGTCTTCTTTGTTAATGATGAATATGCACTTTTGTTGTTGTAGCATCTTAATTTCCTAAAACACTTTACAGTTCACTAAGTTGGAAAGCATGAAATTGTAGAAACTGGAAGAAAACATCAGATTATATGTAAATGGCCAGGCTCACTGAAAAATTAACTAAGCAAAAATTTGCTTTCAGATGCAGTGCATCAGTAGCTCTGAGACTGCATATTCTGCAGAATATGTTTTATTGCTGCTCTTCCCTAGTCGCTCTTTTATGTTGAAGATAGGATGCAGAGCAGAAGAGACTCTTCTGTGACTCAGTAGGGTCGTTTTCATGTTGTAATGTCCTTTTAGTGGAAAGAGATGCCACAAACCTCCCAGAAATAATGAGAAGGGCTTGATTCATCCCCTCATTTTTCAAATGGAGCTACACCTCACTGCTTTTTGAAGGAAGGCTTCTAAAATTACGTGGTGCCACTCATTCTGCATGGATATAAAGGAGCCCCTTATTGGATAGCTAAGGAGATACAGGATAGCATGTGCTTCTTATACATCACTGGAACTGAACACAAAATTATTATTGCATCTGCAGATTGTCCTGAATAAGTATTCTTACTATAAACTTGTGATTTATCTATGTGCTAATACCGGAAATGCACATGAACAGACTTCAGTGTGTTAAATAATTGAGAAATACCTTGTATATAAAAAAACCCCAACATACTCTCTACAAAAACTGTTAAATCATCTGGGAAAGAAAAAAAAAATCCTGGAAAAAAGTATCAGGACAGGATGTTTATTGCAGGATATTCCAGGATGCAAACATCTGATTGTGATCACTCTGCAGAAACAAAAACTTGAGAGGAAAGAGCAAAGAATTAATGAATATACCTTTGCTACAGTCAGTAAAAGAGCCTAAACTGCATTATAATTTCTGATACTATCATTTACAATAAAGTTCACCTTAACTCTTCTGCAATGCACAGCAAAGAGAACTTTGCTGAATAAGACGAATCTTACATTTTCCCAAAGTTTATTCCAGTGTCTCAAGACAGTGATTTAGCAGACCTTGAACAAGAACTAAACAGAAAATCATAGAATCATAGAATCATAGAATGGTAAGGTTGGAAGGGACCTCAAGGATCATCTAGTTCCAACCCCCTGCCATAGGCAGGGACACCTCCTGCTAGTACAGGTTACTCAAGGCCTCGTCTGACCTGACCTTGAACACCTCCAGGGAGGGAGCAGCCACAACCTCCATGTAATAAGTTACTACAGTAACTATACTATACAGTACTACTATAAAATATAACTATACTATACAGTAATATACAGTATATATAACAGTAATATACAGTAGTATATATACTATACAGTACTACTATACTACTACTATAAGTTATAAATTTTGTAATAAGTTACTACAGCCATCCTTTTAATCTATGGATTCTGATCTGATAAGGTACTTGAATGTTCTTTAGGGCTTGAAGTTAAATCTACAAAAAGCAAGACAAATCAAAATCACTTATGATATGATGGGCTCACCAATATAGCAATCCACATTTTCTTATGAATGTGGAGATGCTGAGTCAATCTTTGCAAGGAACTCCCAGTGAAAGTACTATTCTGTTAGTAATTTAATGTTTACAAAGCCTTGTGAACTCAATTTTGTAAGCAAATGTTGGCTTTGCTTGTAGCCTGGTCTAAGATAGAGCGGGAATGAATATCAATATTAAAGCAAAGGTTTCTTTCAGACCAATGGTGTACAGGATTGTGTTCATGCTCCTTCAAAAGCTCTTTCAATACTTGGTTACTGAAATTTTCAAAATATCTAAATGTTTCAGGTGAGTTTTACAGAAGATCAAAAAAGCTCGAGGTCCCCATTCACGTAATTGCTTGTGAAGATATCAGCTTCTATCCTGATTCTATAATAAGTAGCACATGACTTAAATGACCAAAGGACAGCTTCCTGCTGAAGATCATGCACAAATACTAGCATACCATGGAAAGTTTTCTGCTGATGTCAGTGCAGGAGACACAACACAGAATAACTTTAACTACCTTAAAACAACACAGATGATTTTAAAGGAAACCTGGGAAATGTATTAATCATATGGTCAAGATCAGCATTCTCCAGTTAGTAGGAGTATTCCTGTAATATCTTTCTTATTGTGCAAGAAGCTGCTTTTTTTTTTCCTTCCCAATGCATTTAACATAGTGACCCAAGCAAATCCACTGTGATGCAGCTTTACCAGCTGCTGTACTGTTTCCCTCCTGCAGAGGTGTTCTTTAATGAACACATGTTTCTTGGTCACAGGTAGTTTGCTTTATGCCTGACTGCATTTCTTTACAGGCTTTAAAACCCAGAGCCTTAGGGCACAATTGCCATATGTATACTGGATAGAAGCCTGATCTTTCAGTGGACAGCTCGAGTGATTATGAATTACTCACTTGCGAAATCCTCTAGTGATACAACCAAAAGGACTGAGGGATCATAAAAACACTGATTTCTGTTTAAAAAACAATTTAGTCTGTTTAGAGTCATAGAATCATTTAGGTTGGAAAAGACCTTTAAGATCATTGAGTCCAACCATGAACTCAGCACTGCCAAGTCCATCACTAAACACGTCCTGAAGTATCACATCTTCACATCTGTTAAATGCCTCCAGGGATGGTGACTCAATCACTTGTAACTGTCTGCCAACTGGATTTGACTCCACTTGCCACCACTCTTTGGGCTCGATCATCCACCCAGTGAAAAGTACACCTGTTCAAGTCATAATCACACAGTGTTAAAGTTAAATGAGAGGTTTGTAGTCTGTATACTTGAGAAATAGATGCATATATAAAGGTCTTACATAGCTGTTATATGTAAAATATCATATAAAGTGTAGAGAGGTAACCATCAAAGAAACTCTTACAAACAGCAAGCATTAAACTTTGTTTTGTATTGTAAGACTGGCATCTAACACTGACCATTTCCTCTCAGAAAAGATCTGGATTTGTCTTTTCCTAAGACTAGCTAATCCTTGCTCTCTTCTTTGGGAACTGTATTCACATCTTTTTGCATTCATGTAAAGGACAGGTGGCTCAGATCAGTAAAATCTTAATCCTAGCAGACCTTGAACTTGCTGGAACATTATTGCTCTTCCAGCAGGCTTAGAAGTTTTCTTTCTTTTTCCTGCCATTACTATGATTAATAATGGTCTTGACACACAGACACAGATGCGCTCATATAGATGCACTAATAAACACTAATAGAAAGCATAATAGGTTAAGATGTTAAAACTAGAAATCATTCAGGAAGGCAGAAACTAGCAGGGTGTTTTGTTTTGTTTTAATGTGGTAAGGTAAAAAATTGTGTTTTTACTAAACAAAGACAGAGTTAGTATTTTGGATAGTCTTACGAGCCAGGAACAAATGCTCTTCATTATCCATTGATTAAAGGAAAGACAATTTCCTAATCTACATTAATTTACTGAACAGCTGGACAAATCTCCAAAACTTAAAAAAAATTATTACCAAATGTTTTGAAGCATGCCGTGCCTTGCCTGTCCTAAATCTGAGTGCTGTACAACTTGATTAGTTGAGATAACCAATTTGTACTCAGAGTAGCACAGAGCCTATGACAACACATCTCTTGTGACTGTCCGCACTTAGTGACTGTTTCTAAAATCCTAGACTGCTTACTATGAGCTTTGAGTACTGAGACCACTTACAGACACTTTTCCAAATTATGACTCATTACATTAAGCCTTCTTTTCATGAAACTCTGCTTAACTGTGCATGTGCTGATTGTTTTCTTTGTCATCTGACTTTCAGACTGGTTACTGATCTCCTTTGATATACTGTACATGACATCCTAACAAAACCAAGTCTTTAATCAAAATGATGAGGATTCAAATGTGTGCCACTGTCAGACAGCAGGGTAAGGCTAACATGCAGCAGATGTGTACTTGCAGGTCAGATGGAATGAATGGATTTAAGACATACAGTTGGTACAATCTTTAGTTTAACCCTAGATCTGATTTTAAACCCCAGACAGAACATTTGCACAATGAGTTGTGTTGGTTTTAACTGTCAACTGGCAAAAGACTGCCATGAATATTTAATATGTGGGATAGACATGACAAATCTTGAAAGTCACAATCTAGAAAGCAACAGAATTCGTTGTTGGGAAAGAGACAAATGGCTCTGTAACTACATGTTTTGCTTAATGACAGAAATCACCTTTGTAAGTAGTTCTGTGTAAATACTTTCATGCTGCTGATCTACAAGATGTAGAAAAGCAAAAGAGCCACAGGTGATTGCTTCTAACACATTTCATTAATGCCTGAAAAAAACACTGGGATTGCATAAATGAAATCTGCAGCCGCAAATAAAAAATAACACTCTCTAGTTAGTCATTTAAATATGAGGAGGCACCAAGAGCAAATATGTCAGAATATGAGCTGCTTTAATATAGTTAAGAAAGGAGCTTGTAGATTTAAACATTTAATTGTGTGAGATGAAGTTTTCTTAGGAGAACAATTTGTCAACTGTGTGATAGACTAGCATATTTTCCTCCCACAAATACACAAAAAGTTTTAAGATTAAAACATAGTGTCAATCTCACTGAGTTCAGTGGAAGTTGTGGTGCTCCATATTTTTTTAAGAGATGTTTTGTTACAAACTAGTTCTGAAGGGACTAATACCACTAGTATTTAAGCCATGGCATGATTGATTTTCTCAAATATGTTACAGACATTGAAGTTATTGTAGTAAAGACTGTTCAGGGCACTGCTATTTGTTAGGGAAAGTATTACCAGATAGTATTTTTACTTCATTATAAAGAATTACAGTAAATAGAATGTAATGGACTATGCAAAGAAAGAGATAGGTTATGCTTTTCCTTCTGCTCTGGGAAAACACGGCTTTTTATGCACTATAGTGATATTTATTTAATACTGTTGATTGTGAGCTGAGGAGTCCTGTCCCCAGCCTTGCTAATGGTGGATGCCAAGAATTTGTGGATTCAAGCTGTGCACTGGTTAATTGTAAATCCACAAGAAATGCTGATGGCAATAATAGCACTCAAATAAATAAGCAGTTAAGCACATCTTAACAAGTTGACATGTTGATGAGCCCAGTAGAAATACCGAGATGAGTATATTAATTGAAGCCTAATTCCTGAGTCCAGCTCAAGATCTCTGAGCTGAAAGTATCATTCTGGGGGTGTAAAGGAACCAGAAAGCTAGTGCATCTCTCCAGATGTTGATTCCTCTTTAATAAGAACCTTTCATATACAGCTTTTCCAGCAGTGTCACTAGTATATATGTCTGTTGATCCCCAGCTGAAGCATCAGTCCTTTGAGGACTATAGGTAGAGGGATTTAATTCACAGCAACCCTAACGGAGTTCTAACATATACCAGACAATGAAATGGCTTTTGTCAGCCACAAGTTTGAGGAAATGTTACCATTTGCAGCTTAATCTTTCACTGAGAATAGTTTTCACTCTTGGACAGAGGTGAATGAGTCCACTGAGGTTAATCAATTTGTGAATGTGAGCCAGAGGTGTAGATCGAAACTCTTTCCCTTATTCTGTTACCACGTACTGAACTATTTGTACAGTCATTGCTTTCCTTTTGCAGAATCAGACCCTTGAGATCATCAGGTCCAACCATTAACCCTACTCTGCCAAGTCCACCACTAAACCATGCCACTAAGTGCCACATCTAAACAACCTTTGAACTTACCCAGGGATGGTGACTCAGCCAGCTCCCTGGGCAGCCTGTTCCAATGCTTGACCACTCTCAGTGAAAAAGCTTTTCTTAATGTCTAGCTTAAACCTTCCCCCTGTACTCTGCACTGGTTAGGCCGCACCTTGAGTACTGTGTCCAGTTCTGGGCCCCTCAATTTAAGAAGGACATTGAGGTGCTTGAGCGTGTCCAGAGAAGGGCAACGAGGCTGGTGAGAGGCCTCGAGCACAAGCCCTATGAGGAGAGGCTGAGGGAGCTGGGATTGTTTAGCCTGGAGAAGAGGAGGCTCAGAGGAGACCTTATTGCTGTCTACAACTACCTTAAGGGTGGTTGTGGCCAGCAGGAGGTTGCTTTCTTCTCTCAGGCAACCAGCACCAGAACAAGAGGACACAGTCTCAAGCTGTGCCCGGGGAGGTTTAGGCTGGAGGTGAGGAGAAAGTTCTTCACTGAGAGAGTCATTCCCCACTGGAATGGGCTGCCCAGGGAGGTGGTGGAGTCACCGTCCCTGGAGGTGTTCAAGGCACGTTTGGACGTGGCACTTGGTGCCATGGTCTAGTCTTGAGGTCTGTGGTAGTGGGTTGGACTTGATGATCTTTGAGGTCTCTTCCAACCTTGCTATACTGTGATACTGTGGTGCATCTTGAGGCTATTCCCTGTGAGGGAGAGACCCTATGAGAAGAGACGAGCACCTATCTCTCTATTGTCAGGCAGTTGTAGAGGGTGATAAGATCTTCTCACGGCCTCCTCTTTCTCAGACTAAACAGTCCCAGTTCCCTCAGGCATTCTTCTTAAATCTTGTTCTCCAGGCCTTTCGCCAGTTTAGTTCTCTTCTTTGCACCTGCTCCAGCTCCTCAATGTCTTTCTTGTATTGAAATGCCCAAAACTGAACACAGTACTGGAGGTGTGGCCTCAGCAGTACTGAGTACAGGGAGACAATCAATCCCCTACTGCTGCTGGTTACACTGTTTCTGATACAAGCTAGGATGCCATTGGCTTTCTTTGCCAACTGTGCACACTTCTGGCTCATATTCAGCCACTTGTTGATTAGAACTGCCAGGTCCCTTTCTGCTGGACAACTTTCCAGCCACTCTACACTTTCCGTAGAGCCTCCCTATTGCTCAAGCACATCAACACGCCTCCCTAACTTGGTGTCATCTGCAAATTTAGTAATGATGCACTCTAACTCCTCATCAAGATCAGCAATAAAGAACTGGTCTTAATGCTGAGCCTTGAAGGCCACCACTTGTGACCAGCTGGCTTTAACTCCATTAACCACTAATCTTTGGGCCTGGCCACCCAACCAGCATTTTATGCAGCACAGCATGTGCTCATCCAAACCATAACCAGCCATTTTTTTCATGAGAATTCCGTGGGAAACAGTGTCAAAGGTTTTACAGAAGTCCAGGTAGGCAACATCCACAGCCTTTGCCTCATCCATTAGGCAGGTCATCTTGGAGACTATAGCATAATGATAGCTTTTTTAAAGGCATCACAAGAAAAGTATCTCTAGTCAGATAGCATAATGCATTTACCAAAGCATGAAATTTGTATCAAAAACATCAGTACTATTTCCTTTGCAATGGTGATGCTCCATACATTGCAGTTCATTTGCAGCCTGGGATCTTTGAGCAAAGACAATAATCCATTTCTATATCTTCCCTTACTCTGTTATTTTGTTAAAGTTTTGTATGAGAAACAATAACTACTGAAAATGCAACTTCACCTTTGCGATCTTTGCACATTTTCTTTCAGTTTTGTTCAGCACACTTAAAACTAACAACTGGAGATCACCATGAACCACCATCAGAGGCTAAAGCATGTGAATGCACAGTGCTGCAGTAGCTGAGGATGGGAAATCTGTTCTGTCTTTGTGACCACTGCAGTTAGATTATACGACATGTACCTGAGACAGTCAATACATTCACATATTATGTCCCATACTATTTATATATGTTATTATGGAGCAATATGACATGTGGCCAGGTGGTCTCTATTTTATTCTATTAATATATTCTGATATGAGCTTTAACTTCAAGCATCTGTATAACCGAGAAGATAACTTATGCTGCCTCTGTATATGTTAGCCAACAGCAATGAACGTCAGTGGAAACTCCTTACTTTACTATGGCAAAATATTCTAAATCACATTCTTCATGACAACTACACAAGGCACAGTTTGTAGCAGGGTTGGCATAGTATGGTCAGTGCAGGATTTGCCTTTAAAGTGGATTCTGGAAAATTTTTGGTTTACGATACAAATATTCTGCAGAGAATATTATCTTAGCTCTCACTTTTGCCATCTTTGATGTCTATAACTGAGCACAGTCCCACTGACTTCTAGCTGAGCACCTAATGTAGAGATCAGATTCTCAGATACACATTCTTTCCTTAAAAATCAAAAAAGATAACCAGTGACTACACACCTTCCCTGTGACGAAGTATGTTGTTGTAAGTCAACACCTACACTTCTGCCTTTTAATCTTATGACTCTGTACAGTGCCATGATAGTAGTGTCAGCTAAATCCTCTCGTGTACCTTTATGATTCTTGCACCCAGGACCTCAAATCTTCCACCTTTGCTTTCTTGTCCTCTCTTGCTGCCCATACACAGTATCCTGAGGTCTTGTTACCTTATTACTAGCTGGGCAAGAGGCAGCATGTCCTGTGGCTGGTTATGAGCTGCATGTGTGTTGATTGTCCATCTAGTAAGCCAGACAAGATAGAACTTTTGAGTTCATGTTGCAGTTTTTCCTTTAATGAGACCAGTCATCTATCCAGTCATCAGTTTTCATGTAGCTGGGTAGAACTTAACTATCTTTGAGATCACTGTTCTTCTATCACATTTTTTGTGATTGGCCAATAGATTCAGAAGTTAGTGGGAAAGACAGAAAACACAGTTGCATAAGCTTGGGAAGATCAAGTTAGGAACACAGTAATGCTTTCTGACTGCTAGACTAGGCTAATGTAGTACTTAGGTGTATACTCACTAGACTAAACTAGACAAAGAGATTCAGAGATGAGATAGTTTCCTGAACACTGTAAATAACACTATCCCAGAGGTGGGTCCAAGGAAACCTGCTTATGTCAGCATACTCACATTGCCTCTCCTTCCATGTTTTGTATCATGGAAATAACTTTGAAACTAGGACAGTCTCTAAGGCTAGTTATACTGGCATCTAGGGGAACCTTCTGGAAGTGTGCAGCAGGAACCTCATGCACTGTGTCTGGCAAAGGATTTTTGAAGAAGCTGTAATAAATTCAGTTACTTCATTTAGTTCTTGAGTGAGAACTATCTATGGAGTGATGGTTGTTCACATTTATTCTTCCAGTAGGCAGAATATATAAGAGAATTGTATTTGAGGTTTGAATGCTCCTACCTACTCCCTCCATGAAAGATCACCATCTTGGAATGACAGCTGTTATGCCAAAGGGAATGGGCCAATCCATTTGAGCAAAGTAGATCATGTGAATTCTTGCTGTAAATCCACTGCAGGTGGAGGAGTTAACAGTGGTTACAAAATTGACTCAATTGTTTGGTTATATCCTATATGCATTCTATGAAAAATATTTTTTAAATACTCGTGAAACCTCTCCTCAATATCAGCAAAGTCATCTAACAGCCTGTGCTTGAACTTACTCTGTGTAAATGGATTCATATGAGGAGTTTGTCTGTGAATTCCTTCATGTAATAAGTATTTGATGCCTTGATTCACAAATGTAGGGCTTACCAGCTGATATCTCAGTCTGCTCAGAGATTTGATTTTTTTCATTTTTCCACTTCTGATTGTCAGGCTTAAAAATAATATGATTTTTTCACCAAATTATGGTGTGTGTAGATAGATATAGACATAGACATAGACATAGACATAGACATAGACATAGATAGAGATAGAGATAGAGATAGAGATA
>WBNM01022360.1:133453-181147 GCA_013399055.1 Ramphastos sulfuratus | reverse complement strand
GTTGGAACTAGATGATCCTTGAGGTCTCCTTCCAACCTTACCATTCTATGATTCTATGATTCTATATAGATAGGTATGTATACATTTGGATGTACAGCTACCTGAAGGGAAGTTGTAGTAAGGTAAGGGTCAGGCTCTTCTCCCAGGCAACTTGTGATGAGATGGCATGGCCTGAAGCTGCACCAAGGGAGATTTAGATTGGATGTTAGGAAGCACTTCCTCATGGAAAGGGCAATTAGACACTGGAATGGACTGCTCAGGGAGGTGGTGGAGTCACTGTCCCCAGAGGTGTTTAAGGAAAGATTGGATGTGGTACTTAGTGAAATGGTCTAGTCAATGTGTGCTGCTAGGACTTGATGATCTCAGAAGTGTATTCCAACCTCAAGAATTCTGTGATTCTGTATATATGTTTTGACTGGTATACCAGTACACATGAGTTAACAATAGGATCAAATCTTTGTTTGGTTTTGAGGTAGCATCATAGAATCATAGAATGGTAAGGTTGGAAGGGACCTCAAAGATCATCTAGTTCCAGCTCCTCGCTATAGGCAGGGACACCTCCCACTAGTACAGGTCACTCAAGGCCTTGTCCAACCTGGCCTTGAACACCTCCAGGGAGGGAGGTGCCATATGTCCTGGCTGTGAAAAGGCCATGGTCTGGAGGGTTTTTTAGATACTTCTACTGTATTAGTAAGGGCTGCATATATACATTTTTTAATTTAAACCAAAACTCCTAATCTTTGAAAGAAGAGCTGTTGCCAAAGAGCCTCTTACACTGAGATATTTGTGAAGATGCAAATTTGTCAAAGGAAAATGAATGCCTGCTTGCCTTAATGAACAGCTTATTCAGTTCCTTTGAATTCAGTGTTACTGAACTGCTTTTCTCCAGTCTTATATGATTTTTATTATGTGATTTGAAATAGCACATTTACAGAACCATTCCTGTAGCAGCAGGCAACTACAATTAGTTTAGTTGAAAACACTGTCTTTAAAGCACTGCTTTAACTAGATTAACTTATTATATCCAAAAACTCGGGTAGGACTTGCTAGTAAATTCAATTTACTACATTCATCTTCTCAATAGAAAACTTTTTAAAATTTAGGATTTATACAGGAATAATTCATTTACAGAAGTGCCAGAGTTCTGTTTACACAGTAATTAATTTCCTTGATTATAAATAGCAAACATTTAAAAATTGTCTGCTATCATAAAGCACTTTGCAAAGTCAGCATTGCAGAGTATAAAAGTGAAAAGAGAAATCCCTCTGTATTGTGTGGTTCCCTGCTCACCAGCTGTGCATATTTCCCTGATTTTTTGCTAAAAAAAAGAGAAAGGGAGAGGGAGGGGAGAGGGAAAGAGAAAGGGAAAGGGAAAGGGAAGGGGNGAGAGGAGAGGAGAGGAGATGGAAAGAATTTGTGACTTTCTTTTGTGCTAATACATTTAATTGTTCAATTTTTATTTTTTTTTAAGATAATCATAGGCAGACCACAAACTTCAAGGTGGACTTAACTGTAATCACATAAAGCCTCTGAGGCAAAATGAATTTGTTTCTTCAGCTTAGTTTATATAGAGGGAAAGTCAGTAAAATGTGTGAAATTTAGATTCAAATTACGCAGATTGTCCTTCACAGAAGAAAACAAGTCAAAGCTCTCCAAATAACCCAAATAATCAGATTTATTTGGGGATGGGTGTTCTGATTTTAGTTGAAAAAATTAGTAGCTTGTGTTGGGATCTGGTTTATATGAATGCAGGTAGAAGGCTGCCATCCTAGAAATTTCAGCAGGATTTATTTGGTTAACCTGTGTTATGCTGTGGGCATTTATAGTAACTGATTTCTGAGATCAACTCTAAATATGTATACTGCAATTCCATGTTTCAGAACTAGACCTTTAGTGTTCCAGTTCTCTTGAACAACTGAGAAAAAACCCTTCACTGAAATTGAGAAACCATTTACAAACACCAGTAACTCTTCTTTTGCAGCAGTTTCCAGGGGCAGTGTTGGCCAATGCCTGTAAATCACCACTGTATGTTTAAGATGCATAAAGACATGCCTCTGATTAGTGCAACTGAGAAGTGGAGATGATACTGCTACTGGATTCTAGTGCAGGAACGGTAGCACTGGGCCATTAGTTTTGTTTTGCATCACTACCACAACACAAAGCAGACTTAATGCTACATTAACTGGCAGTCCAGTGGTTCAGTGTGTTGGAGAACCCAGGTGGTGCAGCCATGGTGAAATGGCTTGTACAGTCCCTTCCTCACAGTTCTAGCATAGATGTCAAGCAACAGAGTGTGGGCAAGAGCAGAGGCAGGTGGAGTTTTCAGTATAATGTTGTTCTTAACTTCACAGCTTCCAAAATTCTGTGGTTAGGTAAGAATCTCTGCTTTCATTTAAAAATTAAGTCTCAGAAGCCATAAAGTAAATCAAAGAAAAACAGACAGATATTAATCTTGTGATGTTTGATCCAGTTTTGTGTTTTGGGGAACTATCTTCGGGTTTTTGAACACCTGGATTTGGCAAGGCTGCTCTCATACTTGGAACAACCTACCAAAAGAATTTTCTTTCTATCACTGTTCCCCTCCTGCTCCCTTTCAGGCAAATGAACTCATTTGGACACAATATTTCAGCACATTGTTTGCACTGAAGGTGGCTAATAGCCTACTATAAACAGGAATAATAGCTCTAAAATCCCAAACAAAAAGCTAAACAATGTGCTCTTTACAAACTAAATTTTCCAAATCTATAGTAATTTAAAATACTAAAAATTAATTCCTCTACTTAATTGCGTAAGCTCAGGTTTAGGATTCAGTGTTTCAAGAGATACCATTGCAGCCTAACTGCTGATCTAGAGGCTATCAATTCTCATACTTTAATGAGTGCCTTGACAACATTAGGATATTTACATCAGAAATGTTTTATATGGTAGTACAGATAATATGTGAAAGAACTGACAGTTTTTTGTACTGTTTACTAGCTTAGGGAGAGTAAAAACCTGAGTGTATAAATTAATTTAAATTAGGTTTTGAAGACTTTGAATTCCCAGATCTGTTAGAAATAAATCCTAAAATTTGACTAGTGATTTCACTGAAGAAAGACATACATTAGCAGTTGGATCAGTGTCATATTAGTGGTATCCTGCAGATTTGAGTTCCTTATGTCTAAATATCCTGAAATTTTACAACTTGTATTTAAAATCCCAAAACAGAAAACAAAAATTGAAAATGGAGAATAAGGCTTTAAAACCTACATGTTTGAATAATGTGATCCTATTTTGATATTTGCAAATGCATTATATTAATGACCTAGTGCTTAAAAAAAAAGAAATTTCTTTAAAACTTTGCACTTTAGCTTAGTATGAATTAAGGAATATTTTGAAATACCTATTTTTCTGTTAAAACATGTTCTAGAGGCTTCTGTTAGTCTTACTATTTACTGAACAGATGAGCAACTAACTCAGAAGAGTTAAGGTCTATCAAATAAAAAAAACCCATTCAGGTATTTCTTCAGATGTCTGTTATTTGCTCAACAGACTGGAACTGCTTTTCTATCATACTTAAGGACCTCTGTTGATAGTTATTCAGCTCTTTGGTATAAGAAGATATCTGCATGCTAAGAATGTATTATCAGCTTATGAGTGGAAGTATTTCATGCACAGGATGGCATTTATAGTGGTAATAGACCACGCATGTCTTTTACTGAAGTACCAGCTTTAGTTTCCTGAATTTGTGATTCCATTTTTGTGACTCACCCCTTTACTTGAAGACCCATACAGGGATGTTGGTAGGACTAGAGAACTAGGAATGTAAGTAATGAGATATGGAGCTCTTTTCTTCTAGGTCACTGGCATGAATTTGACCCTAGTTGCTAATAATGGAGAGTCATTATCAGCTGGTGACTGTTTGGTGGCCTACGACATCCAAGCTGGTGGTTTCACTTTGTGTAATGACCCATGGCTGCATACACATACACACAGTCTTCAGTTAAAACATGTGCAAATAGCTTGGAAAATACCAAATCTCATGACTGAACTTCTAAACTCAGGCTGAAAGGTCATCTGTGGTGGCAATTAAGAGTGACAGGCTTTATACCCTGTCAGCCACAGAGAACAAGGTACGCACCAGCGTTCACACAGGTCATTTGCTTCTGCTCAGACAGTGGTACATAGGGATTTAAGGCAGAACAGCACAAAATTATGGATAAGTACTAAATTCATTCTATGCTGGACAAAGCTGTGAAGCAAAAGCCTTAAAGGTATGGTATCTGTGAGAAAAAAGGAGGGAATCAGAAAATAAATGGGAAGAAAACCTGGGGGAAAAGTAGTGGAGGAGGGAAGTTATTGAGTGGTAAAATAGAGAACATAGAGAAATAGAAACCAGCAAATTCACTGCTGGCCCATGCTTCCTAGAATGCCTGACCTCTCCTCCCACCTCCCTTTCAGAATTAATCTACTTCCTGTGAAAAAAAGGCTTGTTGTATAAGAAGAAAAAACAAGTCAAGTGTTTAGGCACATTTTTCACTTCAGCGTGTGAAACACCCTGCTCATTTCAGCAAAGTGACTGTCATCCCTTAAATTGGGTAGTTGCTTATCTGCCTTACCAAAATGAAATTTCATAATTATGCTTGGTAGACTTAGTTAAAAGGCTTGGCTATGGTGATGGATGATGGCTTTGCTACATCATCATCATCATCAGTGTAATGACCAAGATATTAGCAAGGAGTTACAGAGGAAGAAGATGATTCCCACTGATGCGGTATGAAATTTAGAGAGGGTCTGGGAGGGCTTTTGAAGCAAACATATGCTGGGTCAGGATTTTCCACAAACTGGTTCACCCATCTCTACAGTTACTGTTAAATATCTGTGACATACGTGAGTTGATTCAATGGTGAAAGGCTTAAAGATCAGGCTGGGCTGACATTTTTCTTGTAAGGCTCAGTATCATGAAAACATTCGAAGTGTAAAGAGCTGTAGAACTGGCTAGTTTCACATGTCATGCTGATGCTGTGTGGCTTTGTAAAACAACTGATACACTTTGACGCTCCAGGCCTGAAGCAAATACAAAGTTTAGGACTTCTGAGCATGGTAAGAGACCGTGAAGCAGCAGCATAGAGCACCAGGTAAGATCAGATTCCTGGCTGTCTTCCATCTCCCTGTCACCCTGCATATTCTTAATAAAGTGCTTTTCCAATACTGATAGGATATGACTGCCACCTGCACACTATGTAATATGTATACTCTGCAATAAGAACATTTAGCAGCTGCAAGATATAACTAGTTCGAGCCTAGAATGCCTGGATGTTCCTAGGTGAGCTAACTACTTTCTAAGCTGTAAAAATGCTTAATCCTTATGTCACTTTATATTATTTTGTAGTTAATATTGTCAGTGGGTTGACAAAGGCACATAACTAGGGGCAGAATCTGGCCTATCGTATTTAGTAGGGCATGATTCTTCAACTGGAGACAGTACAGTCTCATAAAGGCACACAATCTGCTTTGCTTTCACATCTGAAGTGTGAGAGAGTAGAGTTTGTCTACATCTAGAGCTGTAATTACCAACTCTGCAATGAACATATGTGAGCCCAGTGCTGATACATGATAACCTGCAGATGCTAAGATCACAATTTAGTTTAAGAACTTTAAACAAATAACTGACTGACAGCTTAGCAGTGTGTTTCTCTCTGATGCTTTTGACTGGCACCTAGCTGGAAAGCTCTTGGGAACAGGAAATAACCTGTTATTTGATAATTATATGAGTCCCTGTTCCTAAATAAAATTCTACTAAAAAAACCACATTATTATGTTTAATGTTTGTGGTGATTTTTTTAAACTTAATTATGTTAAGTTGTTAATACTTTTTGTATAAAAGTACCTTTCTCTTTAATTCTGTTCTGCTTTTTCATTTTGGGTCTGCAGTCACTTTTCTTTAAGCTTCAGTTATCCTACCTCATTAATGTTGTCTTGTTCTGCAGAAGCAGTAGATTCTGCTCTGCTCAAAGGCAAATCTTTATACCATAGTTAGCAAGGGACTGTTTGTATGTAGGGCTTCACTTCCTGCTCATTGTGTCTTTTGGCACTTCTAACAATAAACTTGGCAAAGCTAAGGTTTATTATCTATTAATTACATTTTTTTGCCTTTTACAGTCCTCCATTGCTAAATAAGAAAGCCAAGCTTCTTTCACAAATAGGGGAAGCATCTTGTTGCTTTCCAAGAGGTAACCACAGATACTTCATACGTAACCATTGATTTTCTATCCAGGGATATGTAGGAAATCTTACAAAGAGCATGAGTAAGGACGCATCTAATAACATGTCAGACTTTTCCTGTTTCCACACTTGAATGCTCAGTCCAGAATACTGATCCCTGCACCAGAGAACAACCACAGTTTACAAAGTCAATATATAGTGTATGAAGTAGCTGTATAGTTATGATAGTTACCACAGGGAATGAAACCTAAAATTTTTAGATGCAAGCAGAGGGCATAGGCAGGATCTGACTTCTCTCTGAAGTAGGCTCAGCTAGAGGAAAAATATTGATTTTCACCACAGCCATCCTTCCTTCAAAAGTTATTTCATGTTTGAAAGGAATGCATGAGGCTATAGAGGAAAAGAAAAAGGGTGATATTTTATCTTAATTTATAATTTTATTTTATTTACAGGCTTTTATGTTTTGTTTGGTTTTGATTTTGTTTGTTTGGTTTTTTCTGAAAACCAAATAAAACAGAAGATTTTCTCTAACTGCAATGTTTGCTGCATACTGCATTGGAAATTATTAATTAGTGCCAGTGGTCAGTCATGGCAGTCATGGTTTCTTCCAAATAGGTGTTGCAGACATCAAACAGACAAAAAAAAAAAAAAACAAACCAAAAACCCAAAAAAGGATAAACAAATAAACTTGAAGGTTTCATTTGTTTGCATAAAGAACCCAAATGTTAACAAATTTCTCTGAACCAGCTGCTAAGTCTTGAATCTGTAAAGTCTGAAACCAACTTTTCTAAGACTATGTGCAAACTGCCAACTTCACTTCATGAGCTCTTCTCAAATTGAAATCAGTTGCTTACTTTTAAAACCCTTTTGTTGATACTGGATTTTACTAGGAGAAAGGCTGCTGGGTTTGGTGGGCCACTGTCCAGATGCAGACTGAGGTTGCTATTGCAGTTGGGTGGTTTTTGATAGAACATATTTATGCAGAGATGCAGGTGCTCCTCTTTCAGATGGGGTAAATGAAAAGTGGAGGAGGACGTTGGCAAAATCAATATGCAGATTAAATTATCTAAGTCCCCTGGAAAATCTGGTCTTGCCTGTGTTCCTAAACTCATTTCTTCAGTGCAGGCAATTGACAGCTTGGTATTCATGAGCATTATGAAAATATTAAATCAGTTCAGAACGGGTATGCTATAGAATTCCTAGTATTATTCCTGCTCCTTTGGGAAAAAAATGCAACCCTTACTTAAAAAATTTAAACAGTTTCACTTGGTGTTCTTTTTGCTCATTCTTCTGAAGAATTCCTGCCTGAAGCAGTTACAGTACAGTCATAAAACATATCAAGGTATCAGCATTCTCCAGTACTCCAGCCACTCCAGTCACTGCTGTGTGAATGCATTTTTTAATATTTGCAAGTAAAAATACTTCATCGGTTATAAGTGCCTAGTTCTGCAAAGCTTCCTTGGCCAGGACACTTTTCATATGTTCAGTGAAATTCTAAACCTAGTAGGACTGCAGATTCAGAATCAAAATCTCAGAGATGTACAGGAATGAATGCTGAGACTGCCTCACAGAGCACTGGGACACAAAAACTGATACAGTATTTCAACAGTAATTTTCGGCATGGCAGCTTGTTAATCCTAAAATAAAGTAAAACTCAATGAGACAATAAGGAAAAATCTGGACATTTAACTATTTAATAATATGAAATTCCTTTTGTTCATATTTTTCAATTTATAAAAACACCATGTTTAAATTAGGTGGATTTCTGTGTACTTTATCTGTATTTACTGTATCTACTTGCCAATACAAGCAGTTATTTAAAGATAATGAGAAAAAAGTCTTCCTTTTTTTTTTTTCTCAACTAATTTTGGTTTGTGCCTACTGCTGTAGTCTTGTATGAACTGGAGGAAGCATAGGTTGAAAGTTACAAGCTCTAGAATGAGATTTTATGTTTTCTACATCACCCAACAGCCAATTAAAGCACTAAATCAGCTGTGAAACAAAAAGAATTCTGTTATTCTCCTCACAGTACTTAGGGTAAAAAAAAAAGACTCCAAAAGTTCTAGATTCTAATTTTTTTTTGTTTTTAATTCTTGAAGCAAGTTAATCAGTTAATCTAGCCAGATGAAAAACTGCCATGGGAGTGAGCCTTCAAATGGCTCTTAATTCTTCAGAGAGGGTCATCCCTGAAACAATGCTGCTACAAACAGTGATAGAGCCTGAGTGTATATTAGGTTTTGTCTACTCGGTTTCATTATTAAATGAATTGGCACAACCAGTCTAGCCTTAAGACACTGTTTCTATTCCAACATAAAAAGTAAACCCCCCACTGATCTAGGAGCAAATCTGTTCCAGATTCACATGGCAGGCAATGCTGTGGCAGTTGTAGGGTAGGTTTCTGAGCCACAGTAATTTCAATGCCACAAAGAACATAAGACTATTAAGTAAGTAGTAGAACCTGGCAAATTCACATCAGTGGTTCAAAGCACCAATGTCTATTACTAAAATTTGTAAATTAGTGAATTATCAAGCAGCATGGCCCATTTTTACAATTTTCCCATGAGCGTTAATGGTATTTGATGTTTTCTGCTCCTGCAGGCTAGTGAGTAGATGCAAACTTCAGCTTCCATCAAAAAAAAGTTCCAGCCTTTATGGTTAGAGATAAAACATGAAAACATGAGCCAACTGAGCCCTAGAGTATCAAAAAAACAGAAGGCAAATAAGCAGAGCCCCATATTTATTTATTTATTTATTAAAGATCTGGCAAGCATCAAGCTAATCTTTTGATATTCGATGGACCACTTTATGCTTTTTAAACACCTGTAGTTAGCAATATTGAACTGGCACAGTATGAAACAGAAGAGCATTCCAAATATCATTGTACCAGATCCTGATTTTGCAAGTTGATAAACACCATCCAGTGGGAGCTTACGGCACTGTGCAAGTTTGAACCTTTATTTAATAGATGCAGTTTAGTATTAATTATTTATTAAAATGTAGTGTGAAATATTCCTTTTCTTTCCTGTATAAAATTAAAGTAGTCCTTGTAATATGAAACCTGAGCACAGCTCTCTAATTTAGCACTACACACAATTACAGTTAAGCACGTGTGAAAATGCTGATTCAGGGTTTTGTTGGGGTTTTTTTTTTGTTTGGTTGGTTGTTTTTTTTTCCTGTGTGCTGAGAAATAGAAAAAAATCTCCAGATTACTTAGAAGTTTTATTTTATTATTTGTTTAAGAACAAAAGATGACAAATATGAAGAGGACAGCACAGTCGGAGGCGCATAGCTTCAAAGCCTGTGATTCATTTTATTTGCATATGAGAGATTGTCAAGCTCCTCAGAATACATCCCTGAACGAATTGAGCAAATAATTTCTGTATGTAGATTCCAGTTTGAGCCAGTGATGAGGTAACATTTGTAACAGATTTGGCTTTCTGAGTCTTGTTGACCTGGTAGAATATGGCTCATTACAGGAATCTCAGCTAAAACCTTACATTTGCCAGAATTCAGGATTAGACAAATTGGCAGGTGGTAATAGATTCAGAAGTTAAAAGGAAACAAACTGAGCAGCAGGATAAAATCAGGGCAAGGTAATTAACATTCTGTTTATATTTTCAAAGAAGAAACAACAGGAAAAGAACAGATGCCGGTTCAGATTTGTGGACACTCCCAGGAATTTTTTGCTTTAGGCAAAACAGTAAGAATTGCCCAGAAGCTGTGGGACTCAACTGGCCACTCTGGTGAAAGAGGTCAGATTGCACCAAGAAGCAAGAGGCATAGAAGAATGTCATTTAATACACATGGTTGCTTCCTGCACAAAACCATTTTGCAGCTCCAGATGTGCTTATGGAAAAAAAAAAAAATCACCAGGGAGCAGCTAGAATTTAGAGATTATAATATAAATTAAAAGTGATATCAGAGCTATTGGGAGTTTGTTTAAGGCAGATTTTAGTCTGGCGTCATACCTTAACATACCCACAAATGTATAGTCAGCCCAAGAGCTACAGAGAAAAGTGGAACAATCATGCAGCCATCAGTAGGGTTTTTTTCCATACCATATGGGACATATGGCAGAGAACTGAGATCATCCTGCATAAAGTACAGCCTGCTGATGTGATGTTCTTTCAGGGGCTGATTCAGAACTTGGGATGATGGAGAAAGGATTTGGTTAATATCAAATTATGTCAGGTTTTAAGGACCTTACCAAAGGGAACAAAAATGCTGGCCCCAGTGATGGCTATTGCAAACCCCCCAACTGTCTCAGGTGGACTAGATCATTAGTGAATAGTGCCCTTGCAGCTTTGCAGAAGTCAAATAAGCTTCCATTTCTCCCTGTTGGCCACAGGCGGGATCTAGAGACAGCTGAAATCTTTGTAGCCTTTTTTTCAATAACTCCCGGGAGCTTTAAGGCATACTCCCATTCCAGATCTGTAGCCTCTGCCTGTAGTGATCACAGCAACTACCTATGCATCTGATTTTTCAATCTCTCCACAGTTAACGTTAAAATATTTTTACCAGTTTGTTTGAATTATGTGAGCACTTTTATTTAGACCTGTAAATATATGGTAATTGTATCTGAATCATTGAGTAGAGGTGAATTCATGCAGAGAGAAATTCTCACCCTTTTGTTTTTTTTTTTCCTGTGTAGCAATTTATACTAAAGTGGAATTGACTTCTATTCTAGGGGAAAAAAAAGTTTAAATGTCCATGAAAAGAAACGTTGAGGCAAAGTGCCTTCCAAAATTGGCTGCGGGCTCAAAAGGTGAGAATTTAACCTCTAATTTCACATATATTTAGAGTGAAGCTCTGGGAAAAAGAGTACTGCGACAGAGACTTTCAATGAGGTGTGGTTTGAACACCCAGGAGGGGGTAAGCCATTTGTCTGGCTAAGGGATAACCATGATGTTCCATACCCATTTTTTGAGATCACTTTTTAGGTTAAACACCTTAACCAATCTGTACCTCAGTCCTTTCACTGGTAAAATGTGAATCATATTCCCCAACTGCATGAGTTACATATCACATCAAGCCTTATCATTTGTAAATGCTTTGTAATCATTCACTGTGAGATCATATAGAATTTCAAGGCAGAGCATAATCCAAACAGAAGGTAGTGAAAGACAAAGCCTTTTGTGCAGTGCTAGGAACACCCAATGCGACTCATTGGGAATAAAGTTTTTGTTCCAGCCTATTGCATACATGCAAGCAGTGCTTCTGTTAGGCCCTCTCAAATTTGCTATGGCAATACTAACTTGCTATGGATTGTAGCATGGTGCTACAAGGTCTTGTCTGAGGAGGGAACCTATTGATTTTCATGCATATTAATCTGGTGTAGCATTCACAGCAAGGGTTCATGTTACATGAGCAGATTTGTTTGCTAAGGCAGCAGCATTTCTATGCTGTTGTCACTCTATGTTTTTGCTTTATATTAGGTGATGAAAAATGTCAAATACATTAGGAGTTTTAGATATGTTTTCAAGTCTTTCTGAGAATTCTTTATACTAAGATGATTTTTCTCTGAGATGTGGTGGTTACATTGTTTTTTTGAAAGTATTTATTTTTTCTTTATTTTTTTAAAATAAAGGATGAAAAGGAAGGTTATAATTTTTAAAATAAAGAACATAAAGGAAGAAAAAGCTAATTTGATCTGTGCAATTGATTTTTAATCTGTGGTGCTCTTGCACTAAGATATATATCTACATTTTGCATGTTATGTCCTCGGCAATTACCACTGTGTGGGTACCTAGGGAGAAGTGGGGCAGAGAAGGTAAATTTATATTTCCCTCTATTTTGTTAAGAATCATATCAGCCTGGTCTTAGCTGCATAACTCCATATTATATAATGTCAGAAACACTTTGTTGAAATCAAGGTTTGCTATTTGTCTGGCACATTACATTTGAAAGACAGTAATCTTTCTTTCACTAACTCAATTCATTCTAACCTACTGACCCAGATCCCAGTGAGCTTTCTTAAGCTCAGAAACCACTATTTCACAGAACAGTCTGTACATTTGTGCTAGTTTTACCTATTATTTATTGTTTTCTTTATGGAAGATTGGTTATATATTCTTTTCTGTCTGTTTACTTCTGTTTTTAAAGCAAAGCTAAGATAATAATAACTCTTGGTTTATCAACATGCTTTAGCTGGCTTGTCATCTTCATTTTACTAAACTTTTCAAAGGCATTATAAAGTAAAAATGTGTTTGAAAAAATGAAGTTTCAAGGATTGTAAGAACTAGATTTAAAGGACATTTAGCTAATTTAAAGCCTGACAACAGTCAGAAGACATTTAATTCAGTAGAATGGAAGTCAATTGATTTATGTTTTTAAAAATATAGTTATTATAAATAAATGAGGAGCAGGTATACTAGAGTTTATAAATAAACACCATATCCCTTTAGATAGTTCCAACAGCCTAATCTCAGGAAGCTATGTATCAGTCAACAAGACCAAGGATGCTGTAACATTACATGGATAGAGATCACCTGATATTTTGGCACTTAAAAATGTTATTTAATTTACAAAAACTAAATTTCAACACATTGTCACATTGTGACAACATGCCTGATGTGTCATTCCAAAAAAAAAAAAAAAATATCCAGTTTTAGACTTCTGGGAAAACTGCAATTAGCCTCCATCTCACTGGAGGTCAGGAAATCTAAAGCCCATGGAAGTGCTACAAAGCAGTTTTGTATTGAATCAACCTTTCAAGACAAGTTGTAACAGTAGGTGGTACCAGGGAGAGTCGAATAGCCCCCTTTAAATCTGATTCTGCTGTATTCATTTGCTGAACAAATTTTCACCAGTTTTTCTGGGATTCTATGTATTGATTTAAGTCATGCTTCAGTAAATGTTCAGCATTACTTCAATGGATGAGTGAGTTTACATTTATGGTTGCTCAGTTTAGTAGCAGGCAATGCTTCTAATCCCTGTGGAGCTGCTATTAGGCATTGGTTGACCTGAAATTCACACGAGTTGGCTTTAAGTCAGAGCTTGGTCTGCTCTGCATGGTTTGCTGGTTTGGGTGGCTTTTGTTTAAATTCTGGCCAGTGGCTTAAGCCACTTTTTCTTGAGTTTTCCTTTTTATTCTTGTTTTTTTTGTTTTTTTAGAAAGTGAACAGATTGCTTTATAATTACTGAGAGCTTGTAGAAATAGTATTAAAAGAAGGTTCTCAGAAGTAAATGGAATGGATGCTTTTGCCTTCAGATTTACATGGTCTTACTAAAACCTTCCCTTCTGTAGGATTTCTGTTTGAGAATACTAATAATAGTCAAGATAAAGAACTGATAAAGAAGCAGCGGGCAAACAAGAGTGATCATATATTTGAATAAAAGTAACAGGAGCTACTCATATCACATGGATAGAGACCAGGATGTCCAATGCCAGTGCTAGCTTTCTCATTTATGTTCTTTTGTTACTGGACTCCAGGAGAAGAAGCCAACACAGCTCTTTAGAAAAACACCTTTCTACATCCCTGAGCTACACTGACTGTACCTCACATTTGAGTTTCCTCCTCCCTGAGGACAATATATAATTTTTCCTTAAGTGAATATCCTAGCTAAAAGTTTACTGAACAGGAATCCACAATAATCCTTTCTCTGGTCTATACTTGTCTTATTACCCTTTGTTGATTGGTGGCGCCACAGGTACAAGTTTATCTCTGGTGGTTCTCAGTAGCTGGTGTATGCAGGAGCTGAGGCAGGACATTCTTTGTTCTTCCTATCTCCTGCCTTCCAGACTAACCTTCCTTTATGGGTATCCATATTCCCAGGGCTCAGTGTGCAGTGCTCTTTTCTGCTTGTTGCTACCTATGCCGTGTTTGATATTGCTTCCAGCACTCCTTGGATGATCATGCTGTTTCTTGCTCTTATCATCTTTCGGGTTTGGCCAGAGTGGCATGGAGGGCTAGGGTCAAGAAGACAGGCAGAGAGGGAAGCAAGGAAGTGCTGCTTTCTGTATGGCCTCTAACAACAACATGTTTTGTTGCCTGTGAAGAATACTCTGAGTGTCCAAACTGTAGTTAGCTTCTGAAGTTACTGGAAGGAACGTTCCACATGTTTTCAATAACGATCTTAGAAACTTAATGTGACCTTTTTTTTGGCATCACTTGTGGCCTGGCAGTCTAACGTTTGGTTAGCGTGTGGAAGGGCTGTGTTTTATATTAGAAAAAATCGTGGCTGTATGTGGCTTGCAGAAAAGTAACTGAAAGCTGTGTGCGATCCTCAGTAGAGAAAAGGTTTCATTTTTCAATTCTGTGTTTAACAAGCAAATACATTTCTTCCACCTCTCTAACAAGGGGAATATTGCTGTCGATTTAGAAGTCTGAGATATTTTCTGGAATACGAGTGTTTCTCTATGCTTTTATTGCAGATTGCTCTGTGTTTATCTTCTTGGAAACAACTAGGTGATGTGACAAAACTCTGATTTGCAAGGTCTTTTTAGCCTTAGAACATCCTCGTCTGTATTCCCTGCGTGTGGAAAAACCCACTAGCTGGCACTATAAGGGCAGAATCTTAATGTGCTTGTTCGAGTTTCTTCTGTAGAGCATCAGTTTGATGTAGCCTCTGCCTTTTACTAGCTAATCAAGGTCCCACAGGGACTGAAGATGGGTAAGTAGCTATTCCACTTATCTTATACATGTCCATATACAAAGATACATGGTTACTTATCAGAGAGATGGGCAGGAAATAACAATGAGGGGGAAGATCTTTACCTCATTAGTAACATTACATTTCCTATAGTGAGTATTTTTCATATATTAAAAGTTAATAAGACGGTGTAGGCTTACAAGACTTAAAAAGAAATGTGAACATTGTAAACATGTCTAGAGCTTCAGAAAAGAATATCCAGAACTCATACTCTTTATACATAAAAAAATAGTATTTTTTCATTCCTTGTTTAAATTCTTAAGGGCTACAGCTACCATTAAAAGATCAATGTTTCATATTATATTGGTTATTACAGTTGCATGTTGAGGTCTCAGTTTTGACTAGGGCGTTGGGATAGCAGTTGTGGTGCAGCACACTTAAGCAGGGTAGCTCCTCTCAAAAGACACTGAAATGTGTCTGGGCAAGACTCACAGAAGTCCTGATGCATCCCTTTAATAGATAAGGAATTGATAGATTAAATTATGGACTTAGTAAATAAGATACAAGTGAAACGAATAAAATCTTCTTTGGAAAAGGCTCTGTTTATCATTCCTATAGGTGTTGTGTATGTTTTGCAGTGGGCACACTGTCAACCAAAGCTAAGTTTAACATGCACATAAAAGGTACTACGTTGGCATCTTTTCCTTGCCATTATATTAAAATTACTGTAGCTCAGCTGCCATGGCTTCAGATTGCTTCTTCCATATATGAACAAAGTGCTGCTTGTAAGAACAGATAAGAACCAAGAATATGTTTGGCACTATATAAATAATACTTTGTATTTTCATCCTTTTATAAATAACTCTTTTGCATTCTTATTTCAAGTTTATACACATACCTGGATGGAGTTCTGTTTAACATATATATTTCCCCCATTGTTTAGAGAAAATATATAGAGAGAACTTTTCAATTAACTGAACATACTCCAAGAGTTATAAAGGTCAGTCACTTCTCGGGAAGCTTTGGAACTCCTGTGAAATGCTTCCATGTATCTATATATCTGAAAATATAAAGCAAAAAGAATAGAACAACAATAATGTTGAGAAAGAGGGTTCCTCAGACAGAAAAAATATACAGAAAAATCCAATAGTGAAAGTAACAGGCATTGTCTCAGCTCTAGCCCTGTGTGGTAGACTCACAGCCTTAAGTAAAACATCGACTGCATTGCAGTCTTCCTTTGTGCAAAGGTAATTTTGGGGGAAGTTTTGGAAGAAAATTCAGCAGGATGCTATGGCCTTCGTGTTATACTCAAAGTCTGAGCACTTGACACTGTTTATTTTTGTTAGCTCTTAACATTAAACTTACTTCTCGAAAGTGTCTGGAGTATGCTTCTTGCATGGCATATACCTGTTGAGTAAGCAGCTGTAATTGCTGTGAGGGTGGAGAAGATGGCAGTATATTCTTGTGTCTTTTGTGTAAAACATTGAGTGGAGCCTAAATTATATTTCTAGTTACATGGGTGATTTTTGGTAGTTGGGCACAGAGGCAAAAGAGACAATTTCTGCAAAACTTCAGCAGACGGATTAAGTCTTCTGGTTAAATTTCTGGTGAGACTTAAGATATTTATTGTAGCCTGTGGAGATGCTACCTTCACCGTTTTGTGATAGATCTGGAAACCTTTGGTTATACTGTAATGTCACTAATACTGAACAAACAATAGCACTAAACTGATTTACTGAAAAACTATTTCTTACACAGTACTCATGGAGCATAGTCTGGGTGATTTTACAAAGAGTGGGGGGACAGGTAACTCCCAAACCACCACAGGACTGTAATTTAACCTTTTCTTCTTAGTGTTGATATTCTATCTTATTCTTACACAGTTCAGTGGAAGTTTTACTTGCAGCAGAATGCAGACTCTTTCTGTGTGTTGGTTTTGAAACATTTTCATTAGGCTAAGCAGTCCGAGTCCTGTGAACAGGAGATACGGACTCACTACCACTTCAGTTACTTTTCTTTTAATTCTTTCATTTTGTTTTACTTTATTTATGATTACTCTATTTGGCCTGCATAAAAGTGCAGAAGTAGTCACTATCTTTGTTTTATTGCCAAGTTTGTATGATAAAATTTGCTATAAACCACTTCTTTTCTTTTTTTTTTTTTTTTTTTTTAAGGTTCCAAGAGAGTACAATTAAGTGGATGCATATTTTCTGCTTTGTACAACTGATCACACCCAGCTGCACAGCTTTTCTCAGGTGAGTGAACTGTTATATATTCCTCTTTTTCCTTCCTTCCTTAGCTCCCTTAATTAATATGGAAAATTTCCTTAATGAATAAGGGAAACCAGACATCTGTCTACATAAGGCTTGTTTTAAAGTTAGTGCATAGCTCCATGGAAGATGGACAACTAGTTAGTAGGATTTATCCGCTGTGGCCAGACAGCATAGATAGCTCTAATAATGAATTTGAAATAGGATTTTCATACTACACTGAAGAAAAAAAAAATAATTCCTCAGACTCAAAGATAAATCAAAGGGAAGTAGCACCCTGGTGGACCAGACAGCCCATTGGCAGCCCAGTCACACGACAGCCTCAGAGGTCACTACCTCCATATCAAATACTTACACAAATAGCATATCATATACAAATAGCAGAGCAATTTGTAGAGCTCACCATGGAGCTTCACATCGTGGGTAAATCAGAATACTCAATAATTTGGCACCCAAATTTCACATATTGCCAGCCGCAGTCCTTATGTGAGCCTTCTTTCACGGCTTGGGAGCTATCCCTTTGAGTTGTAAAATATGGATACACATTCCTGTGTTTTGACAACTCTACAAAAATTAATTTATAACCAACATTAACAGACTGTTCTGACTGTGTTGATGTACAGGTATGTGAACTTTATTGCAAAAAAAAAAAAAATGCTGTCCTCACAGCAGATACTCAGAAATGAGGAGGAAGGATTTACTGTAATGAAATCTTAGTTATGTGATTTTCTTTTTTGTCTATGACACAGCTAAGGCCATTAGAGTTTTCCTCAGAAGCCAACATTTTTAGGTGCTTAACTGTTTTTGAGTAAAGTATGATATGTAGGTCAGACACTTAAACCCATTCCCACATGCTTTTCCTTTTGTACCCATCTATAAATTTAGGGTTTGAAAAGTTGCAATGGGGTTTTCTGAAATTTCTGCATTGGCATCTCATCTCCCTGCTATAATGTAAAAGGAACCTTCCCAGCCAGTCTGTGTCTCCCAGAAGTCTCTGAAGCCAAAAAGGCTTTAGGGATGGCCTGTCCTCACTGCTAAAGGAGGCTATGGTGCATCGCAGGAGATGTAGTTTGACAGGAATATTCAATCTATACGGGAGATCAGGAGCCAAGAAATACTTGAATACAGCTCCCACGGCTAAGCAGGGCCCTGAGCACCTCACTTAATCTATAGTGTGACCACTCCCCACCTGTAAATTGACATATACTTCCTTGTTTCATAAAGGCTTCAAGAGGATAAAAATCTGTGAAAGTTATGAAATTCTCAGTTACTCTGATAATTCCCAGGATAAACAAATGTGAAATGCAAAACAGCAGCTTACATGGTACATATTCAAGGGCATGTGGAATGAATTAGAAAGATGAAGAGAGGGAGCAGAAGAACAAGAATGGAATAAAGTAGAAAGGATAGTGCAAGTCAGGCAGTGTGACTGGAAGGTATGAGAGAGTTATGCAGAGCCCTAGCACACTTTGAGCTCATGTTGCAAACAATCTTGTAAATGCAAAGCAAACTGAGCCAATGGCTTAATAAAATGAGTATTTTTCGAAATTCTAATGCTGACATTTTTGTGAAGTAGCCAAGGGTAACTCCCAAGGAAAAGACCTCACTGTATGCATTTAGACCATGAGTGGATGTATTAAACCTAGATGTTGTTGAGTATCTCACAATAGTTTTTGGGTTTGGGGGTTTTTTTTGCTCTTTTGGAGGGAATGCAATATAAAGAGGTAAAAAAATTAATTTTCTGTATTCCGTTCCATTTTGTCTGACTAGTATGAAGAAAAAGAGCATATCTAGATACATACATATGCACATATGTAAATAATCAGGAAATAAGGGCATAAATCCATCCTTAACTACCCTTTCCCATCTTTTTTTTTGGGGGGGGGGGGGGTGTGTGGAGGTGAACAGTGTACGTTATGAAACTGAGTACTGGATACTGGAAACATGTCAGTAGATTATTTTCCTAACGATGGAATACAAAAGGTTAAAGGCTCACAGATTAAAAAACAAATCCCTTTTTAGAACTGCTGGTTAAGCACTGCAGACATTAGATAGAAATGCTGTCAAAGAACTGAAGACTCTGGTTAGTAAGGTAAATGAAAATCTATTTGACATTGCAAAAATAAGGTGGCAAAATTTGGAGGAGAAAATGTAGGATGCATGTATAGAAAGCTCTCAAGACAGTGATGTCAGGTAGATGGTTTTATCTTTCTACTGGAATGGGTGGGAAGCTTGCTATTGGGATGAATATGTCCTTTTTGTT
Source organism: Ramphastos sulfuratus (assembly GCA_013399055.1). NCBI lineage: Eukaryota > Metazoa > Chordata > Aves > Piciformes > Ramphastidae > Ramphastos > Ramphastos sulfuratus. Next base: position 161,818 of record WBNM01022360.1, on the reverse strand, counting down.
CCAGAACATACTGGATATGACACATTCCTGTGCAAAAGGAGATAACTCTCAGCTAAGCTTTCCAAAAAGGATTTAAAGTGCTGCATAGTAATCTATACTGGCTTTCTGCACTAGAAGTTGTCAAAATTGCCACTGGTCATACCAATGACAAGCCTCTGCTCAACTGCAGTAAAACAGTGACTGCAAATTAGGTGTACTGATGTTTCAAAACATCTTCCAGCAGAAAGGGACAAAAGGGCTTAATGTTAACTGGAAGAACCCGGCACAAATAATTTCTCAGTGTTTGCTGAGGAATGTCTCAACTTGGAGTCACTCATACCATTTAAACTGGGCTGCCCAAGAAGCAGATGAAGAGTTCTGTATATTTTTGCTCTTTGGAAAATACTTTCTACTGAAAACAATGGATATTAAGAAATTAACTGGCTTAAGTAGTACTCTTTGTGGGGTTTGAATATACATGCATTGTAGGCATCTTCCTCCCCACGCAGTCCCAAATCTTATTGACATTTAGAATCTGGAGAAGCAAATTTTAAAATGCTGTTTAGATGTTGTTTGTGTGTCTAGGTATCATTTAAAATCTGATGCTAGAAGCCTGTTTGACACTTAGAACTTAAAAAATGATGTTGTTTTTATAGGCTGATTTCCATGAAAAAGCATCAAGATTTTAAAATTATCTAAACAGAATCATTAAGGAAAAAACCAAACTACAACTGAAAATAATGACAAGAAAAGAAAGGTTAGGCTTTGTATTATACTTTGAAAATTCTCTGCCAATCAGCAAGCCAAGCAGATTTTGAGAGGCAAGATTCTAAGTCCACTGAAACGAATAGATTTCAGTGGGCTTCACATCTCACCCTTCACTAAACTATACTCTGATAGCCTTACATACTCTGTTTACTGCATTTTATTTGAATGAAAGTGAAAACTAATGCCAATGTCAAGAGAAAAACAGCCCAAAATTAAACAGCTGATACAGACCTGCTGAAAAAATGGATGAAGGAAGAAGGATATTATTTGAATAAACATGTTTAAAATAATGAAATATATCAAAGGTACATACAAGATGTCCAGAATGCCACACAATATTCTGGAATTTGTCAGCAAAATCATTCAATACGGAAGTGTATAAATTGCGTTTTTCCGTTGCATGGTGGAAATACAATAATGGATAGAGCTTCCTATGTTTCTTGAGTAGGTTTTAGTTTAAATATATAGAGAGAATTAAGCTAGCCTCATGACTATTTTCCCCACATCTGTTTTGCATAGTTGTTTTAATTTTAGGATTTCCCCAGCACCACTGAAGCAGGCAGTGGAAGATCACTGCCATCTACAGATTGGAGATAGTATCACTAATGGAAAGTAAAATGTTGGAGCAGTTTCTCTCAGGTTGGAATATTTTTCCTTCTTTGCCTTCAGCACTCACGTCCTCAACTGCTCCTCCCCTTAAAAAAACCCACAGTTACTGAAGACACACTATTGGCTATGTAGCATCCTGGTTATAATCACCCTTATTAAAGGAAAAACATAATACTTCAAGATTCTTAGAAGCCCTGTAATGTTTTAAGTCAAAGTTGAAGGGGAGAAAGAAAAAAAGAAAAAAGAAATCCACCCACCCACCAACCAACCAACCAACAAACCAACCAATCCAAACCAAACAAACAAAAACCCAAACCAAACAAACAAAAACCCCAGGCAGGATTCACAAATATGTTTTCCATTACCTAGTAGATATGTCAAAATTTAGTATACATGTCAAAATTAAGTATACATGTCAAAATTATAAATGGCTTCTTACAGATTTCTCAGATAGCAGCTGAGAAAAATAAAAAACTCTGTGGACATTTGCATAGATCGATTAAGTGGGTTCCTGCTTTCCATGTATCAGTGCTCGGATCATACTTGCAAGAAGACTTGTCAGGAAAGGCAAGCAAGCAAGCAAGTACAACACTGTAGGAAGAGCAGAGCTATGGTTATTGTAGAAGAACCACATATTTGCAGTATATTGAAAGGCACTATATTTAACTTAGAAAAATAATAAAATTGATCATTTCCCTCCTGTATCTTCAGACAGAAGTCTTTTAACTGTAAGGAAAACATATTAAACAAGTCAGACATCAGTTATTAATATAAACAGCTGGCACTGTTTTTAAATTTCTTCCAATGTATTCTGTTTCACTGAACCTTTGAAATTAGTGCATATCTGACAAGACTAAAAATGATTACAGTTGCAGATTAAGCAAATTAGAACTGCTCCAGCGTCTACATTAAGGTTAAGTGATTTGTCAGCTTCCATATGATGCAATAAAGAAACTGATAGGCACAATCAGGAAGATTGGGATCACTGAAATTTGTTTTAGGTATGATTCGAGAATTTAAGCCTGTAAGAGATCATGTAGCTGAATAGCTAGGTGGGGAAAAAAGAAGAAAGAAAACAAAACAAAAAAGACATAAGTGTAATACAGTTAAAGCAATCTGTAACTGCAGGGCATTTCAGCTACTGTCTGCCCAAATATTCTTCTTCATGAACTTGAGAAATGCTTCTTACTTGCTTCTTCAGGTGAGAGAAATTTCCTGGCTTGTTCACTTGCTGTCTGTATATCATCCTAGCAGCTAGAGCTTTGCTTTGATTTAGGTGTGCATTACACCATGATAATATGATTGCTTCAAGGAACATGTTCTGGTACGTACATCATTCTTTTACCTGTGATAGCAACAATAAACAAGGAATAAAGGCAAAAGCTAATCTGGTCAGATCATAGAGAAAGAGAGATTCCTGAGTTTGAAAATCTTTACCATCATTGTTTTGCAGGACCACTTTCCTGTTTAAAATCCTTTGCCCGCTGAATTGCAGACAGATATATGCCTGATTTTCTTAAAAAACTTGAAAATTCAAATTTCAGTTCATGAGAGCAGCTTGCAAAAAATAGAGGCTGAAAGTCTGGGCCCCACTGAAGGCAGTGTTAAAAGTCCTGTGAGCTTCAGTTAGGTCAGAATTTCATTTGTGATACTGATTCAGCTGCTACCTTGATACACAACAGTTTCCAGGTTGTTTCTACAGAAAGTCAATATCAGGTGTGTTTGTAACTACACAATTTCTGTATAAAAGTATCTGGTTGAGTACCTTTAACATTTCAACAAGGAAGCTGGGAAGTCTGTCAGGAGGCACTTCTGTATTTCACACATTTTTAGGATATATTTAATTGAAATGGTTATCTGGGCACTACAGAATGCAAGCTGTGCTTTTTCCCCCATCGCTTTCTGAGGGTGTTTCAGTACTTAGCCAGAAGGTGGCATTCCTGGTTAACAGTTAAAGGGATCGTTAATGCTATTTCTTCTTCGAATATGAGGGGAGAAAGAGGTTTCTCAGTAGTATAGTGGCAGTTACTCAATTAACCATGATACTTAAACTAACACAATAAATTTGATTTATGTTTTACAAGGAGTGGCACAGTTATCCAGTAGTAGACATTAATCTTCATGACGAGACAGCAGGGATTTGGCAAGTTCTATTCATCTTGCTCTAAAGCATCAGATAGTAAAAGTCCTTGTCTGCAGTTACGTCATTTTGATCCTCCAAATAAGCCAGTTCCAGTAATTCTTTGACCACTAATACCCATTGTTAGCAGAATAGTTAGAAAATTTAGGGGAAAAAAAATTAAAAATTATCCAGTCAATGAATCTTAATCAGATTTTTCAAAGTCTGATCATTTCCATTTGTGATTCAGTCAGCCTATGGAGTATTGCCATATTTAACATCTGTGTCACATCATGCCTTTCCTGTTGCCCCATTGATCAACAGACAACATGTGATGATTCCCAGATGTTCAAACATGGCAGATCCCAAAAGACCTATTAAATTACACTCAAAGCAAAACAACATTCATGCTGTAGAAGTTTTGTTAAAATCAGATATGTCTGAATATTCACCAACTTGCTACAAGATACTTACTGATATTCAGATTGCTTTTAAACATCAGTCATATTCTTTGCAATGCTCATATTGTCTATTATATAAGGACAATGTGTCACAGAGCTAACAGGACTTTCTGTCCTGTAATATGAAGCATCACATACAATGTGTGCTCTTTCAGACTTTTGCTCAGACTTCTTGCCAATTATGTTTTTTCCCTGATAAGCTATTCTCAAATAATAATTATTATTTAAATTATTTCGCTGAATAAATTACTATCAAAGAAGCTTGTGCACTGCATTCTCTAAGCAAGGCATGGCAGCACATGTTCTCCAGTGTGTCCTTTTTCCTCTGAAAAGGATCATTGTAAAGACCAAGATTTATTAAGATAGTGGTTAAAGTTTTGTTCTGTAACTGAAGAGCATTTACATGAAATTCTAGATTCAATTTCAAACAGTAAGTGTGATTCATTTACTACAACATTCTGCTTCAAAACAGTCCTTGAGGTTTGTGATGCAGTAGTTTTAACATGAAGATGAATTATCCTTTACATGCTCCTGAAACTAGGTTTACTCTCCTCTTCTGGTGACATCTCAACTTTAGATTTTGTGCTGGCTTTGCCAACAAAGAGAATGTCATCATCTTCTGATGAACACAGGCAGCTGTGTGCAGCAAACTAGTGGCTCTGTCTGTTACCTGTGAGATAGCAGGACGTAACTCAGGGGCAATGTTTTGAGGACAAAGCAACATTTCTGCACATTACCACACTGACTCTTTAAGTTGCAGCTGATTTTGCCTTATTCTTTACTAAGAAGGAACACAGTTACTTTAGAAAGGCCAGCAAACAGAAGGGCATTTCTTATGGGGTTGATTTTTTCTTTTGAACTAAGTATGTTTTAAAAGTGAACTAAATATGTTTTGAACTAAGTATGTTTTAGGCTATTTTTTCTTCCCTGGGAAAGAGGTTAAGAAATTTCTATTCAGAAATGGCTACATATTTATTTTTTATATTTTACAACATTTTTTTTCTTTCCTCAGTGGAAAAAAAATAAAACTGTAGGTCCATTTCAGACTCCAGCCGTTTTATGCGGAGTTGTTATCTCGATGTACCTCCATGAAGAAGCTCCATTTGGCAACAGTCTGCTGCAGTGGCCCCTCACTGGCTGGACTCCTGCTTAGACTACATCTCCCACAGTGCAGTAGGTTCTACCCTACCAAACATACACAGAGAGGCTCACCCTGGCATTCACATGGCACAGATGCATTAGGGGACATGTAGTCCCTTGAGGAATCATGGTTCAAAAGAGAGGCTCAAGAAGGCAAACCAATGGTTTGTGGGAGGTAATGCTGCTGTATTGAATACAACAAAATTTGGAGTTTAAATACAGGGGGTTTTCCCAATTTGGTCAGAAAAATCAAGTATTTCAATTAGGACAAATAGACCTACCCAAAGGAAAGCATCTTACAATTTTTTTTTTTTTCCCCTGTGGCTTATCAAGCTAGAAATCTCAAGCATGGAGCAAATAGAAATGCTCTGAGTATCCAGGGTTAGCAGTAATTAATACTACTGTTTCCAGATTTTTCTCCACTGTAGAGTAACTTTGGACATTCACATCTTTATTCTAATTAATATGTCTAACTCGTTTTTGTTGAACAGCCTAGAGCTGTCTGTGAGTGCCTAGGTGTACGTTAATAGCAAAACCCACATTTTTTTTTTTACTGCTACCAGAAACAACACAAGCACTTAACAGTTAGATCTCCAAATAGCAGCTCTTCAGGAGTCCATCCAGAGTTTGGAAGATTAGGATAGCAAAACTTTTACAAGATGCAATGTGACAAGAGCTGCATATAGAAAAAGCACTTTGTTAATTTTTCATAATTAGAGTACCTGCTCATACACATATGTAACTTTAAAAAAATAACTGTATCAAGGGTTTGAGTTCATCTAAAATTTTGGCATGTCTTTTTAAAAGAATTATAACCATATTTATTAATTTGTGGTGTAAGACCTAATGATCATTTGTTTTGCTGCTGACACTTGCAGAACAACAGCCAGAGTTTTAGGGAAGTAAGTGAGGCTAGAAGGTATCTGCAGGATCATGGAGAGGCATATGGAACATAAACACAGGAAAGAGACAAGAAGCAGATCTGGATAATGGTAAAGCAACACATATGGAAAGTCAGCTTGAGAAGAACAATCGTGTATGCCAAAAATAATTCGCTAGCTACATTTAGTTAAAGGATCTGGGGAGCAAACATAAGCATCCTAAACAAATGAAGTAGGTTAGCCAAAGTGTCTACTGGCTTCAGGGTCATACATTCCTGCTCTAACTGCCAGCAGTATCCATGTGGAATAGGGAGTTTTCCAAGTTCTATCCAGGGCTGGCTGTGTAGAGAAGAGTGTCTGCTCTTTTCCCTTTCTTATGAAATATATACTGCAATGCAGGGCCATGTCAGAAATACCTGAGCTAGTTTATCTGCAGAGAAACTGCTATGATATGCAGAGTTGCTTGTTTATGTTCTAGAAGCAACTCCATAGTGTTAGCCTGCTCCTGTACACGAACACATTTTCATATCATCAACTTATTTTATTTAATTTTTTGTTTGAGGTTTTTTTGGTTGGTTGGTTGTTTTGTTCTCTTTTTGGTTTTGGTGTTTTTTTCTTCATTTCAGTATATAGCAAGGGTGATAAGACAGGCTCATGAGATGTCCTCACTGCTTTGGTCATTTTTTCCCCAGAATTCTCCTCTGACTTTGTTGTTGGGGTAGCTTACTGTTACCATTGTTTACCTAGTGATGGTCCCCATGTTTGCCCTCAACATCAAACCTGGGAGCTTACACCAAGAAAATAATGAAATGAATGAAATTTGGGACCACTTTAATCCAGCGCTGTAGTCCTTTGGATTTCACTCATTATCAATTCTTTTTTCTAGGATTTCTAGGAACTCCCACCTTTTCTGCTGAAAACATAATACTTCATATGACTGCTCTTGCATTTTCAGCTCCTCCAGGTAAGGTAATTTGTTCATTGAAAAGCAAGTGCCTATAAGGTTGTTTGCCACATCTTCAGAATGTGCTTCTGCTGACTGTCTTTTTTACATAGCATAAGCCACAGTGAAATCCAAGCGAACTATGAATTTATCCACTTATCCAGGTATCTATCTTGTCTGAATTTCATGGGACCGGTTTTCAAGCTCAGTTCTCCCATGTATGTAGCCAGTGCATATTTTCTAGTCACTGTTTTGATTTGAGCTGAATTAGTTCTTGATTAGTGCAGATGTCACTGTCCCTTTTTAACACATCTGATTCAGTAACAATAACATGTTGGAGCCATCATCTGTTGTTCTCATGCACTTTGAGATTCCCTGAGTAGTGGGAATGTGATTGTTCAAATATCCAGACATCTAGAACTTTCGCCCTGAAGGCCCCCTCTTTCTCAGACTCTGTGAAGCATTTTTCACTGTGCTCATGTAGTGCTATGCTCTGGCCTGTGTCTTTTGCTTATAATAGTTATTCTTAATAGAAGCCTTTTTCCCATCATGTCAGCATTTATCTGAACCACTTCCTATTGTACTGATTTCCCTCATTTTACAGACTGAACTAGGAACTTTTTGTAAAATTTAAGGAATATCATCTATCAAATCACAATAGCTTATGTCTCTGTGATTATAAAGCTCTTCGCTATTGCTTAGCCAGCACATATTACTGGCTACAAGGTATATAACTTCTGCTTATATCCCAGCTGAATAACAATCTTTTTTTCAGGGTGTCTCTACCACACCATTAACAGCTGGACCATTTGACCTAGCTCACTACCTAGGTTTTCATCTTGTCTGTAACATTGTACAATTAGGCTGCTATGAAGTTGAATCTTCACAAGGCGTTTCCCACTTGCAAATTCTTATATCACTTCAGCATGGACAACTTGGCTGCTGCCCTTGGGTTACAAGCAAGATTTTTTTAAAAAAAAGGTTGTAGACATACAGCCTTACTCAAGTTCATCATCTAATCCAGTTTTACAGTTAACAGCCACAGTGACTTCATAATCCATTAAGTCTTCTCCACAGTGACTTATTTCAAACTCCTTCTTTCTTTGCTTCTGGTCCATCCTTTCTTATAGTTCAAGATTAGCCAAAGCTGTCTTCTCTCCCTAATTCCATGATACACTAAGAATTTGCTTTAATACCTTTTACAGTATTCCAATTTCTTAGCTTAGGCCTCATTTTCTCATGAGATCTCTAGAAATGTGTTACTAATTTAAACTGTGCTCAGTTTGGCCTGGACAGTTAACATCTTCGTGCCTATTTCAATTGAGGAGAGAAGCTAGTGCTGAAATTGAGTGCCTGTGGTGTAGTCGTATTTACTTGTAAAAAGGCTGAAAATGCTCTTTCCCTAGATACAGGTAGCAACAGATTGTATGATTATTTCAGACCTCTTTCAAACATTAATCAGGCCAAAACTCTGGAAGGACTGCACCTTAAATTGTCTTCCAGAGTGAATGTTGACTGGTTCTATCCTCTTTGCTTGCTCTTTTGTCTCTTCTGCCTGTCCTGTACAGAAAGCCTTTTGTCAAATAATAGCCAGTAGGAAAGCCTTAACTCATGAATATGTCTGTCTTTACACTTTGTTTCATAGTGGCATGTAATTGTTTCTAACAGCTGGGACAGTGATTTCTTTCTAACAATACGGTTACTCTGAAAGTTCTTCTATTTTTTGCTATTGTTGCCTTTGCTATTCTAAAGAAGTAACTGTAACACACTCTGGAAATGCCTTTCTCTCCTAGCCCAGTAAAAATGCAGTAAGCGTGACAGGGAGTAACACCAAGAGCCCTGCTACAGTCATCAAAGGTTATCTCTAAACTGCTTCCCAGGTCCATGCAGAAGTTTCAGCTGAATCATACCTCCCAAGTGATCTTACAGCCAGGATCAAGCTATGCATAGCAGAGCATGTCTTCCCCAGAAGATAGGTAGATCTGTAGTCTGGAGATGCTTTGCCAGTGTGGGCATAACCACATTTCATACTTGTATCAGCACTCTGCACACTGCTGACACACAGTCCTTTTCAAGCATGCAGTGAAATCCATCCTGTAACAGCCAAGCAAACAACTAAACCATTCTTTCAGTGTTGCTGTCTTTACTGCTCTTGTGCCTCCAGGAGGGAGGCTGTGCCTTTCCGAACCTTGAGCAGAATAAACGCTGCTGTGGAAAACCAAGTGGATGTTGTTCTGATCTGCAGCCCCAACCCATCATCTTCTGGAGCCCTGCAAGGGCTTTCGTGTATTAAAAGCTAATTCAATTGGAATTATGATCTATAGCAATAGATCTGGGGTGAATGAGCTCAAGCAGAGGTGCTCCCTGCAAACACAAGAAGTGAGACCTATAAAAAGCAATCGGGAGCCTTATTCGCAATAAACCTGCTTAGATGGAATCACAGAGCTAGCAAGCCTTTTGCTGCTCCACCGAGGATCTGGATCCCAGGGATGCCCTCACTGCAGAGGCGGCACCACCTGCACGCAGGGACCCTCGCGCTCGACCCCCGGCAGACGCCCTTCCCCTGGGCGCAGCCGGGACCCTCTCGCCCCGCCACCGGGACCGGGACCCTCAGGCCCATGCCGCAGGCCGCAGCTGGGACCCTCTGGCTCTGACCCCCGCCGCCGCATTCCCTCTCTCCGCTGTCTCCATGCAACATCGCAGCGTGGGCGTCTTCGAGCGGTTTCATTTACATAGCGCCTGCAAGCGGCCAATGGGCAGGCGACTCCGTTTCTGTCATTTGCATGGGCCCGAGCCGCGGCCAATGGGGTGGCGCCGCCGCGCGCGCTCGGAGGGCGATGTTTCCCTCGGGCGCCGGGGCGGCGGGTGCGGGTGACACAGCGCGAGGCCAGGCCGGCCGTGGGAACCTGCCGGGCGCTCGGCCTGGGCAGCGCCGCCGCCTCGGGCTGCCGCGGCGCAAAGATGTCGGTGGCGGGGCTCAAGAAGCAGTTTCACAAAGCCAGCCAGGTAAGGAGAGCAGTTTTGGGGGCCTGAGCGGTGGCAGAGCCTTGGAGGGGGCTTTGCTGTTGATGGGTAGCTCGCCCTGCGCCCACTCCTGGCCGCCCGCAGCAAGGCGCAGCGAATTCGTCGACCTTCTCTTCAGTATCGGCATCACTCCTTGGCAGCCCGCGGAGCGTTTCCTGCAGCGTTACCTCTGTGGTTCCCCTTGTAGTATTGCCTCAGCCTCTTGTGATGATCCTTACGAGAGAGGGTTGCCTCTTTCCTTTTTTTGCTGGGAGCTTCAGGTTTTTCGTTCAGTTGTTAATATTTTGCTGTATTGGTGTTTACACTGTGAGGCCTCGGTCAAACATACCGACTGTAGGTACCAGCGTTTCCCCATAGAGTTCATTGTGGGGCTCTTCCACAAACCATTGGTTTATTATCCTTCCTGGCATACCAGATACCCTATAGAGGGTATCATATGTTTCTAGAGTTTTCCCTATTTTTCTAGAAGCTGTACTCATCTTCTCCTGGGTGAACCTTCATATTCTCCTGAATGCTTTTATTCTTTTAGCTTTTCTCATGTACATCTCTTTAATACTTCTGCTAATTTCTGTCAAGCAGGTGGACTGGTTGAGTTACATAGCATGATAGTGCCAACTCAAAGCCTCACATTGGTACCCCAACTTCAGGAAGTGGCTTGAGTGGGATTCTTCTCACTGAAGGTTTTTGGAAGCCTCAGCTCTTTGCATGCTAGTTCCAAGCCTGAGAGATCTGTATTTCTGTTAGCACTCATTAATGATAGTAATAATATTGACATTAGTGTCTGAAACTTACGCAGTTGAATTGGACAATTGCTGTTGTCTTGTTGAGGAGGGGATAAAATAAAGGTTTGTTGAGTGTTTAGCACTCCTCTTTCTAGGTCTTCCTTCAGATACTTTGCTTGTCAGCAGCCCAGAGACAGAATGTGCACTGTTTGGATATAGAGATGCTAAGTATTTGTGGCTAATGTTTATTTTCAGGAGTGCTTTCTTTCACAGTACATACAGATATTGAAAAATGCCATGAATATCTTCTTGTAAACTTTCACTGTTTCTTTGAGAAAATGTGTGGGCAAGCAAATCCAAGGATAATTTATAAAAGGTTTTGTCTTGTATGTAACTTCTGCTGATAAGTGATGCAGCCTTTGTGAGTTTGTAACACGAGAAATAGAAGGTTTTCAACTGAGGAAGTTTGAGAGGTAACCACAAGTGCTGTCTCATCTAGCAGCTGATACAGTGCAAGTTGCTTAATCTTGCCCAGATGCCAGGTAAACATTAAAAATAAAGGGTGTGGGGATGTGAGAATCTGGTAAAGGTAGTAATGGCAAAAAGGAGCAACAGAATGTATCGAAGTTGACTGCACGTTTATGGAAAAGTTGTGGTATGACATCCATTATTCATCACAGTAAGGAACTGCAGTGCGTAGTTCAGATACTGATCTTCTCAGGGCGGGTCAAAGGTAGAGTTTCCACTTATTTTTAAATGCAGGACTGAGCAAGGCATCTAAAGTAAGTTGATTGAAAAAAATCTCTCTTCAGAAAGAAGTATTGTTCAGTAGGAAATTAGAGCAGGGGAAAGATACTGGAATTGGATGCCTCTTTTTGATGCTTGAGGAAACGCAGAATTCTTAGGAACTCATTCTGGAGTAATTCAGATACGATGTTGGGTAAAGCAGTAGTGGAAACAATAACAGAAGAAACAGAAGATACGTAGTTGATCAAAATAGGTTTTTCTAAAGAAGTGATCTATTTATCTGACACATAGACACACAGTCATTCCCATACATGTAAAAGTACAAACTAAATAGTTGTTGAAACTAACAAAATAAAATGCAAAACGGAAGTATTGGCACTCCAGCTTTTTGCTGAATTCTACAAAATGATAAAATAAGCAACTGCAGAGCATGAAAGACGTATTTCTCAACAAAACATTTGTTAAATCCACAAGTACTGTAGAACTACTTAAGGAAACATATACCTTAGTGTTTTGAATGGATGAGAGGTGCCAAGTCTGACTGTTAACAACACAGGCAGACATGGTTTGAAGAATGAACAAAATTACTTCCTTTAGTGTTCCCAAAGGAGACTGGGGGCAGATGACAAAAACTGGCAAGTCTCCCAGAGGACATTGAGGAATACTGAAGGGAATTAGACTTGTCCTAGGACATGTGATTAAGGAGTAATGTTTGAAGGCTGACAGAACCCAAAAAAATATAAATGGTGAAGCAAGTGGGTAAAGGCAATCTGTATTTAACAATTATTGACAAAGTGAGAAAAATCCATGTATTTTCAAAAAGTACTGTTTCAGTGCTACAATACACTTCAACTGAAATAAACAACAGTTCTAACTGAAATAGAGTAATATAGATACAGAAAGGTTATATAAAGTAACGTAGATAGAGTTATTCTGTAAGTGTATACTCTAACTGAACCACTTAACTGTTGCAGAAACACATTTTGGTTTTGTTCTTGTAAAAAAGGCATCCTCATCTGTGTATCTTTATGTACAACTTCTAACTAGCTGTGATCATCTTGGTGTGTAGGCTTAAACTCTTAAGTTGACGGAGTCCACGAAAAAAGCAAACAATGCTTACAATTTTGTTCATGCACTTGAGGTTTCTGGGATGTTTGTCTGGATGTATAAGCTTGATTTATCTAAAGTTACAGTTAAGTAAATAAGTGTTTGCTTTATAAAAGGTCAGCAATTAACTTTTTATAGTTACTAATGCTCTCACTAAAATCAGACATGACACAGTATTGCAGATTTAGTTGGTGTAGTAAAAAGTCACCAAATCTCGGTAATCCATTAAGTCACAGTCAGTGTTCTTGGTGGTTTTCACCCAGAATTTTTTGCCCAGTTGTGTTTTATTTTCCCCACTGGAAAAAGTGCAAATGCATAGTTTTTTACCAGGATATCTGGTATTGATAGCCAGAACACAGTTCTTGACTTATGAGCATCTGTTGGGGTTACTGCAGTAAATTCTGCACACCAGTGTGTGTGAAGTTTTAACTATTATTCTATGTATTCCAGCATATAAAGTTGCAATTCTCCTTCATTATTTGTATCCTTATAATGGCTTCCTGTGTAGACTCAAAGCTTATCTATAACCCAAAGGTTATACACATCTGTTATGGGAATAAATAATAGCTTCCAGGTAGGCTAGTATTTTCTTTATTCGAGTTATAAGTTTAAATTGAAATACTCAAGTGAACTGGAATGAGGATTGCTTCCATTCTGTCAGTTTAATGTCAGTGATGGTTCCTTGAATATAACTTAAATATTTAAGGAAATAACCAAGCAGAACCTATGCGCCATCTTACCACCTCTCACTGGCTGATAAATGAGGGCAGGCTGTTTCACACAGCTGATTAACTCATGTGTAAATCTCACAGAATTAGGCTTTTGGTTTTAAATGTATTTTCATTTTGATGAAAATTTGTGTCCTGTCATTTTCAGCCTCTTGACATGCCTTACCTGTTTTCCTGTTTTCAGTTTGAAACCTTTTGATCTAGGTGGGTATATTTCTGCCTGGTTTTGTAGGGCCTTGATCTTGTAGTGGTTGTGCATGTGGGATAACCCAGATGATGGGAGGACTGCATCTTCTGATGCATATTGAGAGTATTTTTAGAGCAGTGTTTGTGTTTAGAAAAGCAGTAAGTGTAGAGAGTGAATGAAAGCCTTAATAGGCAGCAGATGCTGTTATAATTTCTTCTGTGCTCTGAAACTGCAGCTAGGCTGATATCTTGATGTAAAGATAAGTGATTTTTCACAGTACTTGCAGGCTAGTGAGCTGAGAACTTCCCTCCCTTAGGGTGATTTGAAAGCTCAGACATGATGCTGGTGTAGAAAATCTGCTGTTGACCTCAAATTCACATACTTTGTGTCTGATTTATTTTTCTTTTTTAATTAATTGTAGCTAAGGTCTGTGTATAGCAGCAGTCTCATTATCAACAGCTTATTCATAGTGTATTTCTTAGGCTTAGCTTCTCAATGACTGCCAATTATTGTGGATATCTCATTTGTAATGTAGGCATCAGCAGTTACTGTTAGCCCATGCAGACTGGTTTCTTAAACCTTCTCCTATTGTCAATGAAGAAAGAGAGGCTCCAAGAGAGCATGAATCAGGAGCTGGTTCCATTGTCTATAGATTGAACCTAAGGGTGATCAGATTTCTAACAAAACCAAAATCTGTTACAACTTCTTTTGCCTTCTGATAGAAGTTTAACCTGCTGTACATATCCTGAATGGTGTTTGCTTTTCCAAGTACTGCATTCTTTAGCAATGTTTTTAAATGCCTTTTTCTATTGTATTTTTAAAAACTTCTGGCTATTACCAAGAGTTGCAGGGATGCTGCTTCCTTCTTCTCTTTCTCATTTCTGCTTTTTCTCCATTGATTTATGTGACATTTTGATCCTGGCTGTTTGAATGAAGACCAGATCAGAATCAAGACCTTCTTGTTCCCAAGACAGAATAAGTCTTGTGACTGGGGTTTTTTTTTGGTGGATTTTTTTTGGTTGGTTGCTTGGTTGGTCGGGTTTTTTTTTTGTTCTCTCGACTAATTTTCTGTTATCTTGTAGATGAATGATACTAGCCTAGACATAATATTTGAGCCTTTTTTAAAGTTCATGTCCACACTGTATTAATACACAACATGTTTGTTTACTCAAGTGCTTGCTAGCAAAGGAAGCACTTCGTTAAACTGAGGAAGAGACGAGCTTTGTACAAAGAGAACCTGAACTTGTGAGACGTGGAAAAAAGTTCATTGACTACATGCAGGTATATTTATTTCCTACTACTTTAGACTGTTGTCATGCAGTCTGTTAGAGATACTGTCCTTTCACATCCAGCCTGAATTGGGCATAATAGATCTAAGACCTTAGTAGAGAGAGCTGCTGTCCTGTTCCTAGCTTTTATTAGATAATCGGATGTACTCGTTTGCAAATCTGATAGAATTGTGGGGGTAGGACAATGGGGAAAAGGACATTAGAATTTAGAACACTGGCTGAGGTCCTCTGAACTGGATAATTATACATGTTTCAAAAAGGAGAGTAAACCCTTGGCCAGTGGCAGGGTTCAAAAATAACATTCTTCAATTCTATATATATATATATATAGATATCTAATTGGACAGCATTGTTTGTCCTCCCTGTGTCATAGCTGGACACTGTTGTATAATCCAATGATTATAAAACTGTAACATAGATTCTACACTGTTCATATTAAATTCTGAAAGTGATTTGAGAAGGACTGAAGGTTTGTGTAAATCTTTGAAGACTTGTTAGTTCATGGAATATTTGTTTGGTCTTTTTGTTTGGTTGATTTGTTGGTTTTGTTTGGTTGGGGGGGGTGTTTGTTTTTCTTTGGAAAACAGTGCTTGTGAAAGAAATAATCACATTGCACTTTCTTTCAAAGATAAATTACTAATGAAAGGGGGGGGAAATGAGGTCCTGTGGTAAAGATCATCATGGATTGGAGAGGGGGTTGTGAAGTAAAGGGACAGTAATCTATACTTCCTCCCCTTCTCTTTTAGCATTAGTAAGATTAACTTGCTAACTTCCAAGTTACATCAGAGAATCACAACCCTGGTGATCAATGGGATGACAGATGTCACAGCCAGATTGCCCTCACATTCATGTATGACTTGTAGTTGTGCAGCCCACCCTGCTTACACTGAAGCTTGCTTCCTGGGACAAAAATACCGAGCTACTAGGTAGGAAATTAGGAAGAGTTCTGTGTGGCATGAAGGTCATTTTCAGTATTTAGAAATGTATCTGAATGGATTTGAGAGGAGGGGAAAACTACCTCTGAAGATTTAGGTTTACAGTTATATTTACAATGGGTTTTTCAGCACCTGCTAAGTAACCTGCCAGAAAGGCATAATTATTGGAAAAAGAAACTTTGAGTGCTTTAGTCAGCATACAAATTAGCATGGTAAGGTAACAATCATATGCCTCTGCAACCTTTAACAGCACAGCTCTCAAAGCTTGCAATAGATGGATCATAATGCTGTAAACTTGGAATCTAGCAGAGACACAGCTTCAATTGGGAAGGAGGTTAGTTATGTTTTGCACATAAAATATTTATATATAAAAGTCTGACTGGCATTGCAGTAGAAAGTTGTACAGAATAATGGAATGGAAGCTGAGCATTCTTCTTGAAGGTGACCCCTTTTATGGATTCTTGGCTTTGAAGAGTTTCACACAGGCATCCTGAAAGTATGAGTGAGACCTGGCACTCCATCCTAGCTCACACTGTTGCCTGAGTCACTGCAGCACATGCTGGGTAATACATTGCAGTGCAGTCTCCTGAGATTTCCTGCAATGCTGAAAAACAAATGGACAAGTGAAGCACAACAACAACATTGCATTAGGATTTCTTTAGCATCATTTGCCAAGTGTTGCTTGAAGTTGCTTAAATATCTTGAACAGATACATTTCTACCAAGAAATTGCATTTCTATACAACTTGGGACAGACCTCATAATATATGTATAGGAGGGCAAATTCTGCTTGATTATACTGATAGGAATCTGGGATGACTCAGTGAAAGGTATCTTACATAGCAATGTAACTGGCTCAGTTCTTGCCTATAAAACCCCACTCCAATTGCTTGCTCCCTATTAAGATAAGAAAATGGCACAATACAGCTGCAGTTCCAGAGCATTACTACCCAAACACCAGCAGTTTCTGTAAGCATGCATGTAATTCAAGTAGCAAAATGTGTTCCCTTCTTCATATACCTTCTGTAAGAACCCTATAAAATCCAAACTTTGTCAAGAACAAACTGCTTCTGTCTGTTAACTGCCACTTTCACCCAAGTGTATTCCAATAGTCTAATTCTGTACTGTCCTCATTGTTGGCCTCTTCCCTGTTCATGGGAAGGAAACCACTGCTGGAGTTTTATGACTAGTTAGTAGTTGAAGATGAAGGTTTTAACAGTGCTTTTTACAAGTCAGGTTTAAAAGGGCTACTGAAATGTTAGATTACACCTTAAATTCTGTATTCTAAAGTCTTGGTGTCCTATCACTGTGTACATGTTTCTATTATTAAAGTTATTAAAGAGTTACATGCATTGATGGGAGAATATATCAGTTAATTTCCTGAGACATCTCAAGTATCAGCAGCTGTGTATGTGAAACATAAAAATAACTTGGCCTTTACATGCTTTCTATTCAAAGGACAATGCCAAGCCTCCAAAGAGAATTAATTTTGTTTCTGAACTACCCTAATTAAATTAGATTTTTGATACCGTACCTGTGTTTAATGAACTGCAACAACTGCAGTGAAATTAGCCTGATTAGGAATTCAACGTGATTATAAGAATCCAGGACTCAAAGGAAATCAAGAGGTTCTGAAATTCCATTTTCTGTGATTGGCAATGTTTCTGTTCCTGTGCAGACAGGTTACAGACTTGAGGTGAAAAACTGGGGAGAATGCTTTTTTTTTTTTTTACCAAGAAAAAAAACCCCAAACAACTCTCTATGGTCCTACATAGTAACACCTCCTTTATTCACAGTATCACAGTATAAGCAAGGTTGGAAGAGACCTCAAAGATCATCAAGTCCAACCCATTACCACAGACCTCGAGACTAGACCATGGCACCAAGTGCCACGTCCAAACGGGCCTTGAACACCTCCAGGGACGGTGACTCCACCACCTCCCTGGGCAGCCCATTCCAGTAGCGAATGACTCTCTCAGTGGAGAACTTTCTCCTCACCTCGAGCCTAAACTTCCCCTGGCACAGCTTGAGACTGTGTCCTCTTATTCTGGTGCTGGTTGCCTGAGAGAAGAAAGCAACCTCCTCCTGGCCACAACCACCCTTCAGGTAGTATTCCATCATGAGTGCTCTGCAAATGTAGTTAGTTCTCATTTTTTCCCCACTCAATTATTTTATTATTCATATAAATAAGGTACTTGAAGGTGAAGTGGCTTCAAGGTTAAGGAGCTGGTCAGCAGAAGACCCAAAGTAGATTGTGTTTGCAAACTATATATGCAATCATTAGAAGTCATTAGAAATCCTGGTCTCAAATTCTGTTGGGGTTTGAAGAGGCGTGTAGAAGAACCACATCACATGCACTGTGGGCTTTTTAAATTCTCTGTTATTTTGCATAAGATGTGTAGATAAATAAGAAACGTAGATGTAAGTTTAGAGTAATGTTCCGTATAACTCTGGTGTAATTCCACTGACTCAAAGTTTGACAGGGCAAGATATAATATTTTCACTTAACTTTGCTGTTTTTAATACCTCTCTGGAATAGGCAAGAGGTATTTTAGAAACTAGAATTTTCAGTTAATGATGTCTTCCCCAGCAGAGAATAAGCAGAGGAGAAAAAAAAAAAAGATTAGTTGGTGCCATAAATAAGATGTGGGATTGGAGGTCAGAAAGCCATTGCTTGGATTCAGAAATACAAATTTCCCTTTTGCAGCCCACTTAAGAGAGATAGAAAGTGAAATTTGGTGCTTGTGCTATCTGCACAGTAAGAGAATGCCACAAATGTGGGAACACTTTCTCTTTCCTGCAGAGGATGTAGCACCTGTCAGCTTGGCGTCTGTGCTGCTGTAGATGTGTGCATGGTGGCAGGAAAAGAAACCCCATTAAATTATTAATCAAAGACTATATCTTTTCATTGGCAGTTCTGGGCCTGAATCAGTCTGCTGTCTAGAAATTTCTTCCAAAGGAAATTATAAGATTTTTAAAGATGTAAGGATAAATTCTTGTGGATTTTGGTATAAGCTACTTGGATGTCTGCCTGGAGGCCCTGGAAACGTAGCAACTGTTACTTACCTTTAGGATTTACTGTTTATTATTTAGTGACTTTCACATCTGAATACTCCCTACCTGTCTTTTATCCCTGTAAGTTGCAGTAGCCACCTAAAATTACTCTGTTGGTGTTGGCTTTTTTGTTTGTTTTTTGTTTCCTTTTTCTGGGGAGTGGGAGAGCTTACAAGCAAAACTTTGTTACTTCCCTACAGCTCTCCATGTGCTCAGAGGCCACTGCTACTGTTCCTGAGTGGACCTTTTCCTTCCACTATTTAATTTAAGTTTGTGCTGGTGTTAGTCACAGTATTTAAATTTAATGGGTAGGAAAACTTCTGTGATAAACACTGGTAAAGACACACGCAAACACAAGTGAATGGTAACCCTAGGCAGAAAGAAAGTTACTTGCAGAAATACCTTCATATTTGAAGAAATATGTT
This sequence comes from Ramphastos sulfuratus, assembly GCA_013399055.1. Classification (NCBI taxonomy): domain Eukaryota; kingdom Metazoa; phylum Chordata; class Aves; order Piciformes; family Ramphastidae; genus Ramphastos; species Ramphastos sulfuratus. The sequence goes on along the minus strand of WBNM01022360.1, from coordinate 142,701 downwards.
GAAAAGAAATTCCAAGATAAATATGTCTGCAATGGATACTTTCATTAGTAGTTACAGTCTATAGGTTTTTCTCAGACTTGATATTTGTACTGCATTTGTTTATTCTGAGAGGGCCAGGTACAGGAGCACTGCTTGCAAAGGAACTGAAGGCACAGATAAACCAAATGTTGCTCAGCTGCCAAACTTGTAAATGTCAGTGCTGGAGTATGGTGGCTGCTTGCCCCTGTGAATATGTGTAGTATCAACAGATAAGCTGGAGGAGGTACTCATCCTTTGTACATCTGTAAAAAGCAAGAGGCAACTCAGCTTGCTTGTGTCAGGAGCCTCTGTACCTTGATTCTTCATGAGTTTGCAAACCTCTTTGGTGACACTGAGAAGNACCATTCTATGATTCTAAGAATATTTCATTGTGTGGGGAAGACTATCTGAAAAATATGATGAATTTGCTTTGGCTATTAGTATGAATATACTCCGAAGAAAGTTGGCTCTTACTTTTCCCTGATTTGTGATTTGTTTTATTTTGTTTCAGTCTCAGAACTGTTGTCATAGAATCACAGAGAATGGCTTAGCATGGAAGGGACCTTAGAGATCATCCACTCCAATCTCCCATGGGTGGGAGCACCTCTTAACTGCTCAAAGCCTCAGGACTTGGATGCTTAAGCCCTCATAAATTCTTTTTAGAAGTTAGTTGTCCCAACTTCATGCTGCCATTCACTATCCTGTCTTGGAGAGGTTCTTTTGTTTCCTTTCCATTCTATAAAGCTGTTTTAATTACACAAGAACTCCAACTACATTTTCAGCTGAGTGTATTTTTCTGTGATTCCCTCATACACTTAGAGGGTGTGTAGCTTTTTATATCATAACAAAGGATCCTGCATGATTGCTACATTTTCTTTTTTAATTTTTTTTTTGTTACATATTATTAAATTATCTTGGGTATTTAGGCATTGAAATACTTTATATGGTCATAAGCTATTACACTTTTCTGCATTTAGATATTCTTGGTTTGTAATCATGCACTTTCATTGAAATAAAGAATAAAGAAGGTATTCTGGATTTATTTAGGGGTGTGTATGTAAAACCCCAAGCAGTTTCCCTCTGAGGTCTTATGATCCTGTGATTCAATAGAAATATATTTGAGACATGATAAAACTTTCGACTAGAGGTTTAGTTCAGTCCTTCCTCAGCTGAAGAACACTGAACACCAGAATTTGAGATAAACAGACTATCATGTGCTAGAAATATTTTCTGCTTTTTACTTTCTCAGCTGTTCTGAAGTTGATTTGAAATCACTGAGCCCTCAAAATAATTTGTAAAACAAGGCAACCCAAATGGAAATGAAAATAGAAGCATCACCAATTAGAGATTTGGCCCTGCCTAAATGTTGTATTAGTGTAAGGTGATCCAATTTCCCAAAGACAATGTGTTCTTGTTTATTAGCATGATGAAATCTATTATCTATGTTCAAAAGTCAGGATCCCATGGATTTATCTGCTATAGAGTCATGAGCCATGAAATTACAACTGTGTCCATCTGGCCTAAGAGCTGTTCTGTGCAGGTCAAAGGAAACAGATGTTTGCAGTGATTTCTGTTGCCATTTATGGTTAAATGTGAGATCTTTAGACTTCAGCAGGTTTTTTGAATGTACCTTGTTTGTGATTGAAGAATATTTTTATTGTTTCCAGTTTCTTTTCAAAGGTGAAACTAAAATCACCTTGAAAGAAGTCTTTTGTTTTTTGCAAAATCTATTCAACAATTTGAAGTATGCATGTATATATTATTGCAGTTAATATACTATCAATAAAATCTTGAAATGCATTGAAATGTAAAAATCCCTGAAAGTGTGAACCATATTAGCTCTCTGCCTCAGAAAGTTCTGAGCCCCAGTTTTACTGTGGGTAAATGGAAATGGATTGTGGTACTTCCATTATTATGTGCAGATATATGTTCCAGTTTGGGCACGTGTGTGTATGTAGCCTGTATTTTCTCCCCCAGTATCTTTAAGCCATTGGAGAGAAAAACTGCTCTGCCCAAAATATATTTGCAAGCCATTCCTCTTTGAAGGCCAAAAATCAGCCCTTCCATTTCCAGGTTTATATGTCTGGGCATTTGTTACTTACAGAAAAACTGAGAATTCACTCTATGGAAGGACATTAGGTCTGAGCAGAGCTGCCTTGGGTTGCTGACTCTGTCAGAGGTCTATGCTCTATCACTTTTGTTTGCTGCTGATGTTGTTTTGTTTTCAACATTACCTTTGTGGAAGCACTCTTTAGAGTTTCCTTAGTTGTTGTCATACATCTGAGTTCTAGTCAGATTGGTGTGAGATTGCAGAAATTAAGCCTTTCTCTGTGGTATTACATCTGATGCAAAGAAGAAAGAACAAGTCCAGACTAAGAAGTTTTGTGCCATTGATAGCTTGCTTAGCAGATTTGTAACATTGCACTTAGCACCTTGTGGTCTATCAGCACATTAGGGAAGCAGCCAGAAGCCAGCAGATTGAGAGAGGTGATTCTACCACTTTACTCTGTTCTGGTAAGACCTCACCTGGAGTACTGTATCCAGCCCTGGTGCCTGCAGCACAAGAAGTACATGGACCTGAAGGAGTGGATCCAGAGGAGGGCCATGAAAATGATCAGGGGGCTGGAACACTATAAGGACAAGCTGAGGGAGCTGGGGTTGTTCAGCCTGGAGAAGAGGAGGTTCTAGGAAACCTAATAGCAGCCTGCCAGTACCTGAAGAAGGCCTACAAGAAGGCTGTAAAGGAACTGTTTACAAAGGCCAGCAGTGATAGAATAAAGGGCAAAGGTTTGAAATTGGAGAGACCAAGTAAATGTCATGTGCTATTTGCCATTTGGACATGTAAAATCTGCCAAATGGACAGTCTTTGCATCAGAACTGACATACACAAAGCCTTGACACTAATTCTAGTAATGCATATTACTATTCTAGCAGGTGACAGAAAGAAATAGACAGTATGGCCAAAATTACTGCTGTAGATTGATGCAGAAGAAAACTCAGTTTCTATCAATTTGCCAGTTATTTTCTAAATTTGAGTGACTTACATAAACAAAAATTGCAAGTGTTAGTATGCCACTTGTAATTGTTACAAAATACTGCTTTGCAAAAGCCTTTCGGTAGTTCTGCTCCTCTTCTGTTCCTTTAGTATTCTGAAATTTTATGTCTGTCTCTGTGTTTAATGCAGTTACAAAGATGACTGCAGTGCATTCACAAGGATTACTCAAAATAATATTCAAATATTTATTTTTAAAAAAAATCCTTTATTTCCTTAATCCAAAAAGTAACTGTAAAATGAATTAGTTATTGTAGGCATTGTAGAAAGCCCTGTCAGTTAGGGCCCAAATTAATGAAATTCATTCTATATGGCACATCTGAAAGTTAAAAAACAGGAAATCTTGCTTCTTTTTTTTTTTTTCTGTGCTTATTTTTTCAAGCAGTGACTCAAATTTTAGAAAACTCCGATTCTCTATACCATGCAGTTTAGAATTGTATTAATAATGACAAACACATTTCTCTATGTAGATTCTTAATTATCATATATGTTTGATCAAGATTTAAAGGGTTATACTTTGTTTTGTATGAAGAATGCAAATATCCTGACATTTTTATTGCAAATGAGTTTGGTGGTTGAGATTTGCCCTCTGGTTATCTCTTCAGCTGTGGTTAAAGGCTCCTGTTTCATGGAACTCATTTCGTTGCTGATGGATGTACAGCCTTTTTTGTGGGAATTTCTTGCTACAAAGCCATGTGGAGGACAATGCCTTTTGACCTCATTTGCACTCGTGCTTCAGAGCCTGTGGGGGATTTCTGCAGAGGCTTGGGTTCTGTGTGTAAATTATGCTTCCAGAAGTTTTCCAGTTTTCTCTGTCACTTGTTTAAAGATGGAGATTGTTAATCAAAAGTTGGGTAACAGTGAATTGCAGGTAGTCCTGTGTACCTGCTTAGGAAAGTTCTATTCTGTCTCCATGGATAAAGTCAGAGGTGCATTTCTGCAGTGCTGCTGTTACCACTAGAAAGAATTGTCTTGAGGAGATTTAGGACAGGCAGTGAATTCCTAGAAGTGTGGCTAGGAAACTCTTATTATTCCCACCTGCATTTCAGTTAGTAATATTGCATGTAACAATGTGTTGCTGCCTAAAACCACCAGTATGTTTTGGTCTTAGGAAAGTTAGGCAAAAACATGCAGTGACTTTCTCTCCAGACTAGTCACAGTGAACAGTGTGATGAAAATATGAGTGTGGTTTGGGTTTTTTTTTTTCCCCTACTGTGATACTTGACATTTTTAATTTTCAACTAAGTGAATAAAAGGAGCATGGATTATTAAAAAACTTCAAGGCACACAAGAGTGTTTGAGACTTGTTTGTACCATTTAGGTTTTGCAACTAATGGTGAGCACAGGTTGCATTAGCAAAGAGACTAAGATATCTTAAGGCTTTTGTTTCTCTCGTGGTTGTGGTGGCTAAGAGCCTTGCATAAATTCCAGTCAAGTCAGCAGTGTTGCAGAGCTGCTGGGAGCACATTGTTGAATCTTTCTAAATATTTTGAGTAATGAGGCTGTAAACACCATTAAAAACTCAGCTGCATTTGTAGTGGACCCAGGAACAGGAAGCACATTACTTGGCAGTGCTCTGATGCTGAATGTGATGCTGAATGTGAACTTAAAGGCTTGTGAAAACTGCCAACTAAAATGGCTTAAATAAAAAGAAGGAAACAAACAACAAACCTCAAGCAGAAGACACAAAATAGTCTTGCTCAGTCGAAGTGAATGTGTGCAATCCATGTACAGCAGAAACAGATGGATTGCCTTGAGTAGCAAGTAACAGGGACTGTCTGGGTGGCAGAAGAATGTGGATGTTTCACAATGTACTAAAAGCAGGGCAAACTACAGGACTGATTGCTCAAAAAAGTAGGAATGATGCCACTTAAATCAAAATAATGTACAGTAAAAAGTCAGAGTGTGAGAAGGAGTTATCAATCCATTTTATAGTGACAAGAAAATCCTGAAGGCTAGTGTAAGTGCTAAAAAATCTAAGCAGTAGTTCAGTAAGATTGAAGAACCAGTCTCTAATCTGAGTATTTGGCAATGGAATTCTGTAAGAATTAGTGTCTGATGAAAAGTACTTTTTGAAAGAGAAGTTAACAGTGATTATTTGTCACTTTTTATGATGACTGGGTAGACTTGTTGATAAACATTGTGCTGAAATGGTGATGAGCAATAAATAGTGTGTGCTAACATGGGGAGAAGTTAATTCTAATTAAAATCAACCAAAACCTCTGGTCTTGCCCCTGTATCTGCTTGTATAGACTTGTTCTGCTCCCTCTGTACTGCTCTCCAGAGGCTCTGTAGTGGATAATTCTGACTAAGTATTTTTACTGATAATGGATTCACTAAAACTGTCACTTTAAAATGTGGCACTGCCAAGGAAGATCTTACTTGAGAGAATTACATAGCTGTGTAATAACTTCTAAAAACTAAAAGTGGTATTCTTAGCAATGTGCACCATATCTTTTAGTGTTTGCAGCTCTTGAGCTTAGACAAATTTAAGAATGTTTAACCCAAATACATAAGCTTTGAGCTTAAAGCTCTACATTACTACTAAAAGTGCTCACATCTTGTCCACGTTATTTCTCTTAGGGTTGGTTTGTATTGGCTCAAATTTCCTGCTTGTGTTGTTGAATGTATAATGAAACAGGTCTCACTTCAGTGAAGATGATATGTGTATTTTGACTTCAGAGAAGTCAAATAGGTTAGGCCAAAAACTAAGTAAAAACCTCTGTGTTTTCTTAGCCCGTAGTTTGACAGGGCAGTCTGACATCAGTTGTAACCTTTTTAGACCTGAATGTGGGCATTGAGGATGTGCTTAAGGCATGAACTCAGGAAAAGCTGGTGGGTGCTTGGTGTCCTGTTAAAGAGGCTCAGTGTAGTCAACCTTAAAAAAAAGTAAAGTTGAGCTACAGTTTTATACCACAGCTGATTTTTATTTAAATGGATTTTCAGTAAAGCCATCTAATAAACAGAAATCTCTGGTCATGGAAGATGCATGAGAGCAACTGGATAGTCATGAATTTGCAGTACAGTTAAGTGTTTTCAAGAAAAAAATAATTACATGTTTTATGGATTTTAATTGCCTAGTCTGCACATGCAAATTATGATTTATGTGTTGATTGGTGTCTCTTATTTGAAGAACTAGGATTTTTTTTTTTCAAATGATGTGAAAGAAATAACACCACCAGCATACATTACTTCATCTGATTGCAGCATTTTTCTGTTGCTTTTATAATAACAACTCAAAGCAAATCAGACTTCGTGTGGGACCCAGCCACATGTTATATTACATTGGGATTTGATTCTATAAAGCCTTGAAATACTTGACACAACTTGATAGATGAGACTGTTCATGTGCTTAAAGCTGGCTAGACCCTCCTGAGTTAGGCCTGTGCTATAATCAGTGACGTATTTAATGTTAGCTTTCATGAGAACCCATGGGAGCCATCTTTCCTGAATAACCTTGGGTAGTTTAGCATGGGAAAAGAGTGAAGGGTCCATTTTCTGGACCTTATTCCAGGGCATTGTGCTCTAGAAGCTATGAATCAGACTAGCACAGTCTTCCAGAACTGTGACTGACAATATGCCAATATTTTCTAGAAAAAGGCACAGCCTAGATTTTTCTCTGGACTGAGTGATAATTGCTAGATGACATGTGAAGAGTAAGGAAAGAAGAATGGACAAGATATTGTAAAGCTTGCTTACTTTAGGACAGAGAAAAGAAGTCAGACTACCTCAGTAAATGGTTAGATTTATTTTTTTTTAGGCATACCTCTCCCCTGCGTGTGCAAGTATGTTTATGGAATTGGCTTTAACAGCTGGATGCCATCAGACTGAGGATGCATTTGTATGGTAATGTGCATCACCCTAAATCTAGGCTATCACAGCCTTGCTTTACCCCTAGAGTAAGGCTCGACCTTCTTTCTTGAGTCAGCTCTGAGTGCTTGTGTGATCACACAGTACGCTGATACAAGCAGCTAATCCATCTGAAAATTAACCCAGCTCAAATGTGTGATTAGCTTTCAGGTAGATTAACTCACTGAAGCAGCTCACAGCATAGTTGCAGGGGAGCTAGTGGCAGTGCAAGGGAAGTGGTGGGAATATCTCGACAGGGCTGAAAGGAATTTAGAGAAGGCTAAGCAGCTGTGGAAAAATACCTTAATGACTATTAGAATGTGTTGTTCACATTCAGAGTACAATAAACTATGCTTTGTGAGAGGTTTATATCTCATTGCCGTTATGAATGATTAGCCAACAAGAGATCTTTCTGGCCAGTTCCTCCTGGATTTACTGGTGACTATGATAATAGTCATGTGAGGCAAATAAAGGAAACACATCTACCAACAAGCCTGCAGTTCAAACTGGGCAAATGAGTGGTTTAAGAAAATTGGTGGTCAGTCTAGATGGAAGTAAAATGAATGTTCCTGGTGAAAGCAGCACCTCAAGCCACATAACCTACACATCCTTTGAGTGATGAGATCTGAGAGTCTCCAGTCTGACTTCAGTGGAAAACTGAGACCACTGTTGAAGATGGAAGGGAAAAAACATACAGTTTCTAAGTGGAAGAAAGAGTGCCATTATTTCAGCTCTGAGGAATATCAGGGGAAGGAAGTTCTGGTCCATTAGAGCAAGGACTAGAGTAAGAACAAATGATGTAGGACAGAGATACCAGTAAGATTAAAGTTGTAGAAATATGTTAGAGGTAAAAAGAGATAAGCTTACCAGTAAAAAATAAACGTGGTATAACTTCTCGTGTTCTTTCTATACTCTTTGGGCAGAACAGAATGTCATAAAGGACCACTTTGACAATTACTTGTTAACATCTGTAAAAGCAATCTTTAAATTCAGTCACAAGAGATGTCTAATGTAGAAACATCTTAAATCACACAGGAGCTGGAGCAAGAGAGAAAGTAATACAAAAAGTCTTCATATTACTTGGAAAGAAAGCAAGTAAAAGGGGTTATTTAAATCTCTTAAGGGTTTTGTTTTATAGCATAATCACCCTTTCTCATCTTCACAGTAGGCATATATGAGTATGTCAAAAGGAAGCCACACCTTCCTTACAAGCACAGAGAACAGCTTTAGAAAGAGGAATTGTTTTAAGGCCAAATCAGGATTGTGTTGCTGCCAAGAGAATTTCTGCACTGGGAGCTTGTGGAGGGAGGAAGAAGTGTTAATGTGATAACAGCCAGTGGAACTTGCTCTGCGTGTAACTTTTAATTCACAGCTCCACTGCATACAGAGGAAAGGAGATGAGGCATTGTCCTGTTGTTACACCTGAAACAAGACGCCTAAGGGGAGGCAGGAAATGGTTCTGTCAGGGTACATACCCAGCACTGAGTCTTGTTGCTGGTCCTTTGTCAGCTTGCGGGACTGCCTCTATGTTACGCACTCACTACCACCACTTATTTGCTGTGCTTGTACACATGCTGCCTCGGTGTGTTCTGGCTGGATAAGCAAATGCCAAACGGATCGTAGTTTGAATTAAAAATCCCTAAATTTTACTCTACAAAGAAATTAGGAATGCTTTCTTTTACAACAGTTTAGAACTGAGCAAGGAGTCAGTGAAACTGGAAAAGTGAGGAAGGAGGTTAACTGAAATTGTGGGGTGTTTTATGACTCTTTATGCTTCTGCTTTCAGCATATGCTTACTTCCATAAACCCCAAGATTTTGAACAGATTAAGGAACAATGTTATAGATTTGCAAAATTAAATGCTGAAGTAAAAGTGATTCTGTGTGGAGCTTTGTGGTTTCAGGTGTGTTGTTCTTGGCTACATGAAGTCTCACATCAATGGATTTGATTGAATTTTTGTTAGAGACTTCAGTCTGATCAGGTTTTTTCATTAAAAGCACTTTCATCTTCTGAAAAGTGGACAATCTTGATTCTCACTTTATTGCATGGTCTTTTAAGTAGACCTGCAGAACACATTGTCTGCATCTAAAAGTATAGATAGGTTAGAATCATAGAATGGTAAGGTTGAAAGGGACCTCAAGGATCATCTAGTTCCAACCCCCTGCCATAGACAGGGACACCTCCCACTAGAACAGGTCACTCAAGGCCTCATCCAACCTGGCCTTGAACACCTCCAGGGAGGGAGCAGCCACAACCTCCCTGGGCAACCTGTTCCAGTGCCTCACCACCCTCACTGGAAAGAACTTCCTCCTAACATCCAGTCTAAATCT